>JAJOOS010003764.1:0-21600 GCA_029582725.1 Solanum chiquidenum
TCTCAATTCTCACTTTGGTGATCCACATATGTGTGAACACTGCAACACATAACTGTACACAAATAAATAGTTATTGTATTGCATTTATGAACTTATATATTTGATTAGTAACTGAACTTTGGACCTATTTAATGGGCAAATTACAGAAATCACATACTTTTAAGGCAAAATTACAATTTATCCATTAAAAGTTTATAATTACAGAAATCCCTCAAAACGGATACAATAATATAAGGGCTGATACATAAATTTGATGCGCGAGATACATTAATTGTTAAGTAAGATACATTACATTTTATAAATGATACACTAATATGATGTACATTTTATACATGATACACTAATTTGATGTACATTTTATACATGATACACTAATCTGATGCGCGAGATACAATAATATAAGTGCGCGAGATACAATAATATAAGCGCTGATACATTAATCTGATGTGTGAGATAGACTAATCTGATGCGCGAAAATGAGGGATTTTGGAAATTTATAAAACTTATAGGGGATAATGATAATAAGTAAACTAAAAGGTGAGATTTCTGTAATTTTTTCCTATTTAATTGGTAGTTAAATTGCATCCCCTTCTCTCATGAACATGTGTGTTGCACTTCTCCTTAAGCAAATGCAGAGTCAATATTTTCTTGGACCACTACTATTATTAGTTGTTGTTTCATTTAACTTCATTGAAGGCAATTTACACAAAACTAACATGTTAGCTTACTGACTTGTCACTTTCAATGGACCTAAATTTAAGGACTTTAGGGCGGAAATTTCCAGGTAAAGGAGCAGATTCAGAATTTGTAGCTCTACAGGTTCTTATAGGGACTTCAAGTTAATTAATAATACATAGTAGTTGGATTTACAGTCAAATATGGAGAATTAATATCATTAAATCCGAAAAAAGCATGTGTAGAAGAGCCAACTTCTGATTTTCTTTGTCTTATTTCCATGATTATCTTTTAATTTTGCCTGCATGTTGTTTCCCATTAATTTTGACATCAAATATTGCCTCTCAAGCAAGGTGTGGCAGTGAATGCTACATTGATATTTCTCAATTGTATGCCATTTGATCTCAGTGGTTGTCCTGTTACAGTCATTTACTATTGTCTGCATTTTTTTTGTGTAAGTTGTATGTATTGTTTCCAGATGACATTAACCTATAAATTAATTTCACAAAGCATGAACTACTTGAAACATGAATGGAAGAAAATAGAGATATTGTGTTTGTCCAAGAAAGAACTTCTGACAGAAATTTGCGTCGTCATATTAGATATGCACAGATATCATTTGAGAGAAAGCAATTATTTTTATCCCAGCCAAGAGAAAAAGGGCTAAATCGAAAAGACAAAAACTCCTTCATCAATCAAATAGTATTGGCGCTCTTACAATTAACACTTCTTCGTTATCTCCTCAAGAAGTTTAGCTAACCATATTGTTATCTTCCTTATGTGAAATATTTCTATTCCAACTAAATTTATATATAGCGCGGTGTCTTCTGAATATCTATAACTATAGTTAGAACTTAGATAAAGCGATAGGAAGAAGAGAGAGAATTAGCCTGTCTTTATATAGACTGACTTTCCTCGCATCAAAGCTTTTCTTTAAAAAAATCTTCAGAGCACAGTTCCGATAGTAAATTCAAGGTGCCGATAATTCATCTTCTAAAATCATTCTATCTCTAGAAAAGATTTTGAATGTCCAAAAAGTAATCGGAAGACAACATTAGTGCCTCGGTACTATACTTTTGACTTGTAAATTATAGTTTGTATAAAATATAGCATATATCATACACAAATATTAAACTTGCCATGATTCCAGGTGTATCTTTCAAATTGATCTTATTGATGGTACTGCTACAGTCACATCATCTATCTCTGGTGAATTGGGAGAAAAATTACTCTCCATGACGGCGGAAGACATATTTGGCATAATTTGAATTAAAGTGATCTCTCATTTACCTATATGATTAATACTTTGCATGTTTTTCCTGGTGGCAACTTCTACAGGTCTATTGTCGCAACACCATATATACTGATCAGAAATAGTTTAGCATATAAGCTTATTTCTAAAATGCTTCTCATGACTCTTTACATTTACAGAGGCAATTATTGTCTGTTAATCATGTCTATGAGATGTTGTCGAACAAACTATTTCAAATTCAGCTAAGGAAGTCATCTTGGGGAAGCTTAAATAGCACACATACATCTTTGTCCATTCTTTCCTACGTGGAAGAGGAGCAAACTCTTCCGCCCAATACTACTAACAAAAATTCCAATAAGATCAGACCTTTGAGAATAAGTGAGGTAGAGATGATGGCAACAACTACTGTAGCTGGTTCTTCAAGTGTGAAGCCGAAATTTGAACCATCCACACCAACAAAAAAATGTAAACGGTCAGTCTACATCTGACTTTCACATTTATTTTTGGAGTAAACTTTTCTGTTAGCTTTTCAAACTACAACAAATACGTTATGGGTCTGTATGGAAGGACACCCTAGTAATTGGATTTGGTGTAATTAAGTGTAATTACACTGTCTGTCCTGTTTGGTTGGACAGGTAATTACTTGGTCAGCACGTAATTGGTGTAATTGACAAGGGGTAATTACACTCTCCAATTCACAGGCAGGGGCTGTGAGTTGTTGGTAATTACATGGTGTTATTACCAACTAATTACTTTTTCATATTTTTTTTAATTCTATTTTTTTTTTACTTCTATTATTATAAGTTCTATTTTTATTTTTGTTATTCTAAAATTTTCTAAAAGTTTATTTTTTATTTTTTATTATTATATTTCATTTTCTTCTCATTCTCAACCTTACTTCACTCGATTTTATGTAATTTTTTCGTATTCTCTATTTCTTTATGCCATGCTTATTTTCTCATTACCATAATTTTATTAGTATTCTAATTTTTAAATTAAAATAGTATTTATTGGTAAGTAAGGTTATAGACTTACGTTTTTAAAAAAAAAAAAAAATTAAAATAAATCATATATATTTATGTATGTGTTGAAATTTGCTATTAGAGTATTATGTTAAATTTTTTGTTTTGAATTTTTAACTTATGTTATATTTTCAGTTTCATTTGTTTTAGTAATATTGAATTCACATTGCAAGTCATTTTTTAATTAGACTTGATAGATTATCTTTTTGTCGAACATTTAATAATTTATGACGTTTTATTTATATATTAATCTTTTTATCAAACATGCATTTCACGATGTTCGTAGAAACTTCATACTTTTAGTTTTTATGATCAATTCAATTGAAATATATTAATTTGAAAAAATATAAATCAATAATTTTTTCATAATATTAGTTAAGAACATATGTTTATTAATTAATATATTTTCAAAAAATATATATATATCTTAAATATTTAATTTAATATCATTTATAAAGTTTCTTATTTGTCTAGTATAAATTTTAAATAATTAATTTTTATTTTTAAAATTTAATATAATTTTATGATTGCAATTGTGCATCCAAACACAACATGTGTAATTACACTGTGGCATCCAAACATGACATGTGTAATTCCAATGTAATTACACTGTGACAACCAAATAGGTCAGTGTAATTACTAGACTGTGTAATTACTAGGCTGGTAATTACTACCCTAGTAATTACACCTATTCCAATTATCAGGTGGCTTTCCAAACATATCCTAAGTTTTTTTCTTCTAAAAGTGACTTGTACTCCATATTTGAATGACAGTTTAATACTTCTTTTAAGAGTGATAGGCCTTCTCCTTTGGTGAAT
Source organism: Solanum chiquidenum (assembly GCA_029582725.1). Taxonomy (NCBI): domain Eukaryota; kingdom Viridiplantae; phylum Streptophyta; class Magnoliopsida; order Solanales; family Solanaceae; genus Solanum; species Solanum chiquidenum. The sequence goes on from JAJOOS010003764.1 coordinate 3,768, forward strand.
GTTCTTGAATAGTTTATCCGTAACTGTTTTTCCACTAAGCATATTCGTTAAATTTAAATTTTCAGCTTGAGTGAACAACTATTTTTCTCTGTGTGTGCATTTCTCTAAGCTCACTAGATATCTATATTTGCTTACAACTTAATTTATTTACTTTTTAAATATAAATAGAATTTTGGTGTTTTCTTTCCACTTGGTATATTTAATTCTGGCCATAATGATATAGGCTTGGATCATTGAGATTTAAAGCCCCTAATGTAAAATACTCATCCATGAATTTGACTTACATTGCACGGAAAGCTAGAGGATTATGACTGGAGTTCCAGGAGCAGTAATGAAAAAGGCAGTGGAAGTATTCATTAGTGACAAGTATATAATATGTGTGTTTACATTCATTTTCTGTCCAGGTCATATCACATGTTTCAAGTATTCAGTTTGCTTATAATTTAAGACTATTAACACTTATTGATTGTAAACAATAGCTCTCTCTCTATTCTTGTGTATTTGATAAGTCCTCATTTGAAAGAGAGAGTTCATATATTCTTAAAGAAAAGATTCAGTTAGATCATATTTTGTCTTGTTTTTTATTGCTTAGGAGAAGCGGCATATTCTTACTGTCTATTTCTAGGAAAATCACAACGGATTGGTTGTAACCTTATAAGTTGTTGTTCTTGATAATTTTGAGAAGACATAGGATATATATAATATTCACCAAAAAAGGTACTGATGAAGAGCTAGAGTTCAATGGTGTTTTCAACGATGCAATGGCTGGCGATTTGAGATTGACCTCCAATTTGTTGGTGTCTTATTGTTTTGCAGGTATCTTTGAGGGTTTGACGTCATTGGTGGACATTGGAGGTGGCAGCAGCGCTGGCTATTGTTGAAGCTATTCTGAACTTGTAATGCATTGTGCTTCATCTCCCTCATGTCATAGGTGATCGAAAGGTAACTAAGAAATTGGAGTTTGTTGCTGGGAGTATATTTATAAAATTCCTCATGCTAATGCAATCTCACTCAAGGTACGTATTATTAAGAATTTCGTCGAAAATTCCTCATAACTATATCTGCCTCTCCAAGCAAAGGAGAAAATAAAGCAGAAAAGCTGCCTGCTGTAATTTGTTTATAGATAATAGGGAAATAGGTCAGAAATATATTCGAACTTTGACTGAAATTGTTGTAACAATCCCAAACTTTGGGCAGAACCTTTTACCTCATGCACTATTTAATAGTGTATTTTAAAGGTATATATGTGTCCACGTGGACATCATAAAAATCGCATCAGTATAAATAGTAACTTGTCCACGTGGGCACATATATACCTTTAAAATACACTATTTAATAGTGTATAGGGGTAATAGGTCCTGCCCAAAGTTTGGGATTGTTACAGCAATTTCGGTCAAAGTTTGGATATATTTCGAACCCTTTTTCCTAGATAATACATGTGTTTAGTTGGCTCTTTTATCTGCCATTGCATTTAGCTTCTCATTCATTACCAAAGTATCATTTGATATCAACGTATATTTGTATTAGAAAGCTACAAATTCTTACTCTCTGTTGTGAAACATTTGGTATTTGGTACCAGGTAACGGGTAAGGCCTAATCTGCATGCACAATATGTAATTTCCTTCGCAAGCGGATTGATTATCTAGCATGAGTGGAGTAATCTGAAGTTGCATATGGCTGGAATGAAGACGTTTATAATGTGTTGGTATGCACACGTTTATTTTAAAATTGAAATAAGTGTTGGTATGCACATGTTTATTTTACTGCTATCATTTCACATTGCCTAATTATGCAAAAAAATAAAAGTTGAAGGTCCGGATTATTTGTATTTGCATTGGAGTTGATGTTGTGAAGTTTGTTATTATTGTATTAATGTTTTATTGCCTTCACTTCGATCTTTGAGAGAAAAAGGTCAATACATGGTATTTTCCAATCATTTTGAAAATGAGGAAGAAAATAAGGTCTAATGAGCTTGAACAAGGGAAGATGGAAGCGGTTGTCAAGGGTTGTGGAGAGTTGTTTGGAGAATTCTACTGCTCCAAATGTTAATCACACATCTTGTGGAGTACAACCACACCCTCTTCATTATTTGCTCCAATATTTCTTGAATTTTGATTGAGATGGTAACAAAAATAGTTTTTGTAGTAGTGTTAGTCACTTGATGATGTATTGATTCTTGATTATGTAACATAAAATAAATTATCAGTACTTAAAAGAATGGAAAATTGTATATAATAGCAAACTATTAATTCAAATTAAATGTTATAACCATAGTTTGATTTAATTGTACTCCGTAGCAAACTGTTGCTTTTTCGTCTCTCTCCTTGGTGAATCTCGCTCGCCACTCTTATTCTCGCTGGGCAGTCTCCCTCACCTCTCTCGCTTTTATACAAACACAAATGTATAAAATGTGTTTGTGTTTGTATAAAGCGAGAGAAAATTGTATATATATATATATTTTCGTTCCCCTCTCTCCCCTCTCCCAGATCTCACTCGCCTCTCTCACTTTATACAAACACAAATGTATACATTGAGTTTGTGTTTGTGTAAAGTGAGAGAAAATTGTATATACAAATACAAATGCATATGCTTTCATCCTATACACGTATGATTATACAAATACGATCTTTCCCTGCCCAGTTTTCTTTTGTCTTTATCTCTTTCTCGCTTTATACAAACACAGATTATACAATTGATTCTTTTGTATATATATACCGAAACAAATTATACAATTGCTTCTTTATATATGTATGTACAGTGAAATATACATATTAATAGTCATAACAAACATAAAATTTGTTATGGAACGTAATTATGCAAACTATAGCTATAACATACAAATATGATTTTTGTGTTTGCTATATATGAAAGTTGCTCAAAAAATAATAGCAACAGTGTGCTTTACAAGTAGATTTTTTGAAGTGCACTTTTAATATCTATTCAATGATATTTGATTGCCTCCTTATTATATGTTCAATAAGCCTTAAACCCGAATACTAAATTGTGAATGTATTGAATTAATTGTTGAACCTTGAAAGAAAAATGATATCACACGTCGCTTGTTTCGTATTTGACTTGGATTCTTTAATTTTTATCGTGCAAGTTAAGAAATATGATCTGTTACTAGATAATGCATATTGTGTTTTTGAAATCATGGTTATTTAAAAGTGTGTATTGATATGTTAGGTCTTAAGATCAAACGCAATAAAATTGTATCAGAATTTTAAATTGTTGGGCTCGTGCTTAACACGGGCAAGAACCATATATATATATATATATAACAAAAAACCTTAATGATACCAATACAGTATATATATACTGATTTAATATCTGTTAAGCAAAATTATCAGTCTTAATGATACCAATTTATAACAAGTTTTTGTTAGCTAGAATTACTTATACCAATAGAAGAAACCTGATAAAATTAAGTGCAATAGAGATGATGGTGAAATTAAGTTTCAAAGAAACGAAGTTCTACCATAAATTCACGCTGCATGGGAGAGTACCAAGCAACAGCCTTGGCAGACCAGAGAACTTGCAAAGCATGTTCAATGGCAAATACAGGATTCTTCACACTTAAATACCAATCCTTCCTCAAATCAATTGCTATCTCTGAATCAACTCTAAAGCTGAAAGGTCCTATGATCTGCATCAATGTAGCGAAAACCAAATTCAGGAATCTAAAATCTTCGCACTTTTAATTCAGCATCACTCCATGAACCACCAAGCATTACTACAACCCTTCCCCAATTAACCATAGGTGATATACATACAAAAGAGGAAATTAAACAAAAATAGACTTATAAATTGTCATTTAGCATGTGAATCATTTGCATGCTAATACATGCGTACAGACACAAGTACTAGAAATAAAGTTGCTGAGAAAATTTTGAAGTTCATTTACATAATGGTGGTATTCGAGTCAGTTTGCACACACCTCTATTGTTTCATCGGATAGCTACTACCTCCCTCAAGTACAAGTACCGTGTAATTTGCTCATCGGAGCTTAAGGCATCAAGAGAGATGAAATCACCTAAGATATATTGCCTATGCTGATATTTGAACACTGGTTTCCCATGATTTCCATTCCACTTTATTTACCGCTAAGCCACAACCTTGAGTGTTGTTCAGAATGTTTGTATATAAAATTAGAAAATATAACAAAAAATCATGTTTGGAATCCCTATGATTGTGTAATTAGGAGTGGGAAGAGTGGTTGTAGTATCTCCAGAGACCACACTAGTGATCTGGTTCAACCTGTGTCAATTTGGAGATTCTTCAGGCATCAACATATGATTTCACGTGATGGTTAGAGAGGTGGAATATGGGGTTAGATGAACCAAGAAAGCAACAGAATTTTACCAGACTTATCATTCTTACCCTTGTTTTATCCATCCTCCGGGATGAATATGGCATGTTTCCTATCCCCTAGCTAACTTTCAATCCTTACAAACGGCAGAATATTATCAGACAGAACACTGAAAGAAATAATAGTAAGTGTAGCACACTAAGGTGATAATGTTGCGTCTTTCATTTTCTAAACTAGAAAGTCGCAATTTTTATTAATGTGTTAATGTCACACAAAAATTCCATACAAAACAAACACACTGAACAACTCACTATGAGGTGATCACACCTACACATGTCTCAAGATCTCAAGAGGTAATAATATAAGGAATCACATTAAGCACAAGGCCATAGTATTTCTTCTATTCCTTTAATCCTTTGTCATTAAACACTATCTAAGGCAGCAATTCATGCAAAAAATTCTACGTTATAAGCTACTACACCTTTCCACGCAGGGATAGCCAATAAAAATATTAGATCGATTTGATTCCCTCTATCCTAAAAGATTTTCTAACTTCCCTTGTCATTCTTAACATGCTTGGGAAGTTTCCTTTCACCAAAATGCTTTGAATATCATGATACTTCAAAGCTAACATAACCTTTAGCTCTACTTTTGGACTCACTTCTAGTTAGATACTATATAATATATGCTCTGTTGTACAAAAGATTGGATGTTGTCAGTAGAGAGTCATATGTTTTGTAAGTGTTTTCTACTTTTTGGTATAATTCTTGTATACGGGCGTTTTTTGTTGTCCTTAAATTAATAAAAAGAATTGTTTTATCACGAAAATATATATGCACTTTTTTGAAATCAAATCATATAATATGTATGTTGTCTATAAGCAAGTTCTATCGAACTAAAGTAATAAAAGCAGGACCGAGGGAGGAATTCATCGAAACATAAAATTAGCGGGCCATGTTATATTTGAACAGGAGATACCTGCTGCTGAAAAGAAAGTGAGGCACGTGGACAAATTGCTTGTAGTGCCTCAACATTTGGTACTTGAGAATTGTAAAGACTGCATGATACAGAGGTTATTCCAGAAAGAAGTTTTGACCCTGAAGGAAAGTCGAAGCTTGTATGGACACGAGTGAGATCCAGGAACAGCCTTTGGAAATTTCCGTGCTGTGCAGTGAGTGAAGCAGATGCAAATGAATCCACTGAAACAGCAGAATTTGCTACTTGGGCTCGAAGGTCAAAATCTTTCAGACTCCGTAAACTGCATGATTGTTGACTTTTCATTGAATTTTCTCCGAGATATGCAGAAAAAACAGCACCTACACTGATGAACATACGTAAGCTACCACAGGAATGGGAAAAGGATGAGATTATTTAGCTCTCATCCTTCTACAAGGCAGCATTGAGTTGTATACATATTGACAATATGCAAATTGGTTAAATGAAGCAAATAAGGTCAGAAGTAATTTCTAAGTAGTTTCCAATCAAGTGGCATTATGCACAGTTCACTCATGGCTCACTATCTACATCTTATCACCAATTAGAATCAGTTTTGACCTTAACATTATCACAAAACATACAAAAGGTAAGAGAAAAGACGTGCAGTAAAAAGGAGGTTTAGTCATAGGGGTTAAAAGATAACTCAGTAACTATTCCATTATCTAATGAAGACAATAGATGAGAGATTTTTTTATTGGACAAGGTAAATAATTATTTTTTTTGAGAATTAAAAGGTAAATAATTTTATTAACAAATAGAGAAACCCCGTATACAAGACATATACCAAAAGAAGAGAGCTTACATCCAAATATGATTCTCAACAGAAGTGATCCAATCAGCTATACATATAGGAACCTTGCAAGTACACAAAAAGGAAACTAGACGAAACACTACTTTGCAACTTTACAAAATCTTCTTCCACCCCTTCAAATGTCGTCTTATTTATTTCTTTCCAAATAACCCACATGATTGCTAAGGTGGTGGCGTTACATGCCCTTGGGCTTCTCTTACCCATCCTATGAGTCCAACTTTACAAAACCTCCTTCACTATGCCAGCATCACCCATAGCTTCCAAAACAAATTGAGGGTCACCCCTCCATAATTTATTAGCCCCCTTATAGTGCAATAAAAGATGATCAACATTCTCGCTTGCACTCTTAGACATATTAGCAACTGACATAAGTGATCCTCCTCTTCCTCAAACTTCTATTGTTAATATTAGTATCGCTCCTCTCGCTGGCAACCAAACAAACATACCTTCCTTGGTGCTCCGGGGATCCAAATAGAGAGTACATTCCTCCTTCACTAGTAGCTTCATAAAATGAGAACTAACAGTAAAAAAACCATCAACACTATCCCTCCAACTCCATATATCTGATAAGTTGTTAGGAGTTTCTAGCCCATGTAAAAGCTCAATCAAATTGTGAAATCCTCCCATCTCTCAATCCTGAAGATTCCTTCTGAATTTTAAGTCCCAGTGGATAACACCCTTTGAGTTTGTAGCACTGTCATCCCTCTTTGTCAGGAAACACGGTAGATATTTGGAAAGGATTCCTTTAACTCGTTCTCCCCACACCACTTATGTTGCCAAAAACCAATCCTCCTACCATTTCCAACCTAAACGAAAATATGTCTACAAAAGTCTTTCCATCCCTTAATAATACTCCTCCACAACCCACACTCAAACGGAGTTATAATGTTTCTAATCCTCCAGCATCCCTTCCATTTCTCCATACTTTTCCACAACCACCCCTCCGAAAAACATTCTCCTCCACCCCAAATCTCCATAACCACTTCTTCAACAGAGCTTTATTGAACACCTAGAGATCCTTTAACCCCGAGACCTCCCCATTCCTTTGGAGAAGTGACAACTCTCAAATTCACAAGATATGTTGTCTAATACCTTTCGTTGTGTCCCATAAAAAGTTACATTGAAGTCTTTCCAATCTTTCAATTACTTTGCTAAGAGCATGCAGCTTTTGATAAAAACTTTCTTACCCTTTTCTACAAATACCTCTTTTGCTATCCCGCTAGTCGTTTCTCCACCCTTTCAATCACCGGATTCAAAGTAGTAGGTAGAGCACCCACCTCGCAGTTCAACCCTGCACCATCTCGTCGATATTAACCACTTACCCCACGTAGTGATCTCACATTTTCTGATTTTAATCTTAAGGTCTTACACAACCTAGTTACAAAGAAGAATCTATCTCAAATGATTTAACTGGTGTGGGATATATCTGCCAGAATTCCCAACATATACAACTCTCGACCAGTACAGGTAACGAGAGCACCAACAGACAATGAAAACCGCGGCTATATTAAGTTGGTGAGAAATTAACAAATTTACAAGTGATATGCAAAGGTAGAGAAAATTACCAGCATACAGAGTGAAAAATATAATATTAGCTCTAAACTACAACGAAGAAATTATATCAACAATATTGAAGTTCTCACCAAGTATCCATGATGCTGAAATATGAGGATTAGGCAGGAATATATCATATGGTTGCACCATCTTTAGCATAGACGCTTCACTTCGCCAAAGGTCAATATTTTTCTTCAAGGAAACTACACCTTTGGCAGTGAAACCTGGAAGCAAAGCAGCAGGTGGTGGTAATTCATCACTATGCTGACCTTCATACTGCTTGGGTGAACCTGCACAATTATTGAAAAACAAATGGTAGCTAGAACCAGAATCGAGAGTTGTTGATGCAAGATCAAGTGCGAGTGAGAATGGTACATCCCAGTAACTCCCATTCCCATCAACAAAAAGTCCTGGCCAAGCTGCCTCCATTGTAAGATTATGATGAGGAAACTGAAAAAAGGGAAAGAATCTGATATAAAAGTAGTTCTGCATAAAATATTTTAAAGTAGAACAAACCAAGGAAAAGTGATTGACTAGTTCTTTATCAGTATTCACTAGTTTCTTTATCATTACAAATCAAATATCACTGGATGTGAAGTAGATACTTCGATAGAAAAATCTAGCCTTTTGGTGTACTTCAAAATACATAAATAATGCAGATGTTATAACGGATTCACTAGTTCCCTGCATAACTGACACTAGGGATGAAGCCCCGGGCTTATTAAAATGTGATGCAGGAAAAGGTTAACATTGGTATGACTGGTCCTTTAAAAACAACTGCACTTCTACCTAATATTTAAGGGATTTGGCAATAATTAGCTTGTTATTTACTTTGGACAATTTACCAGATAGTCCCTGGTTGTTCAGTGACTTATTTGGCTTAGGGTTCTTAGACTCCTCTAATAAACAGATTTAGACTCAACCTTCTATTTTCTTCCTTTGATATGTGTAATGACCATCTAGGTCATTTCTGTGTTTAAGCCTTTTGTTCGTTGTTTAGAGTATTGCTATAGCAACCCCAAGTCATTTATGACCTACTGGGACTGACAATTTGGTCACCTGGTCGTTCATTTTGTTTATGTGCAGTTTCTGTGTTTTGGAGCTTTTGAACCTTGAACGGTCATTTTTTATCAAAAATTCAAGATGATGACCTCAGAATCCAATTCTAACGATTTCACCAGCTCTGGAAGGGTCATATTAGGCTACTAGCATGGTTGGCATGACTCTCGAGGCTTTCACTGTGCTGTGGGATTAGGTGTTTTAACTTTTAATTTGAGGCCTAAGTTTGACTTTAGTCAACATTTTGAGTAAACGAACTCAAATGAAAGTTCCGTCAGCACGGTTAGCTCTAGAATGTTGACTTTGGTCTAGAACGACCCTTCATTCGGATCCTGAGGCTTCCGGGCTAATTCTGAGCCCCCTTGTGGATTTTGGCTTAAAACAGAGTTTGGGGTGGGGCCCACTTTATGCCGAGATGACCTCATATGGAAATTTCTACTGCTCCGTTAAGTCCGAAATATCGAATTTGATAGGGTTGCATACCTCGTTTGCGTGCACAGGGTTCCGAATGAATTCGGAACACCGTGTCGGAGATGTTCAACTTTCCAAAAAGCAACTGATACCAGGTGGTGCAGGCCAAAATGGCCTTCGCATTCATGGGCCCGAGGCTGCATTCCCGGAGGTTAAGCAGCCTGGTGGCCGCATTTGCGAAGGTCGGGTCGCGTCCGCGAGGCCCACATTCACAGGATTTCCTACATCGATTGTGGGTGCCCAGTTTCCTCTTGGCCGCGATTGCGGGGCCCTCACCGTGTTTGCGGGGGGCCTTGAGAAACGTCTGGTCTTTTAAATAAAAACCAGACGCGAGGCAGCTTAGAATTCAAGTTTCAAAAGGCGATAATTCACTCTATTTTAGTCCGTTTTGGGTGATTCGAAGTCCCACGCGTCCGGAATTGTCGAGGCTACACTGTGTAGTGATCGGGAGTCATTGGTAAACCTCCGTTCGAGGTGAAATTGCGTTAAAGCTGGCTTTCCTTATTCTTTATTTGAGCTCAAATTGTTGGAATTTTGCATGTTAGTTGTTGTGACTATTCTGAGCCCCGAATTGTGTTCCTTTTTGGATCATAAGTTGGGGTATTGGTAAGGATCTTTTGACGGAGTCAATTTCGAAAATTCCACTGCAGAGTCCCACGAGTCCTGCTTGACTCCGAAAATTGGCCCCAGTGTTATCAAAGGCGCGCTTAAGCCCTAAAGCGAGGCCCAAAATGTGTTGAGCGTTTCACCTCACTTATGTGCGCTTCAGTGTCGTCATCAAGGTTCTAAGGCAAACATTTCCTTGCCAATGAGCCTCTTATGAAGAAGTGAAACTAAATAATTGATATTTCACTTTATCATAAAAAAAATTCAATTTCTTTGGTCATATATTTTTCATTCATATTTATAATTATTAGTCTTGGGCTAAACATATATATTTGTATTCTGTTGTCCCTTTGCGCCTTTTTTCATCAAAGCCCACGTTTTATTTGCACTTAAAGCCCTCATGAATCTTAGAGCTTTTTTGCACTTTTTGTCTTTGATAACACTGATTGGCCCGTTTCCGTTTTATGTGTTTTTGGTGCCTAAACGACCGTAGTGATCCTATTTTTGATAGTGTGGCAGCGTTTGGAGGCCATTGAGCCTTAGAGCGCTCGTCGTCGGCCTACAGGTAGGCTACGACCTCATTTCTATTAGATTGAGTTTCAATGCGTGAATGCATATTGATTAGAGTGAATTAGGGGGGGAGGGGGGGGGGGTTACCTAGCTTTTCTTATTTTTCTTCCTTGATAACATGTTTTTAGGGATGATCAGTCGTATTTTCGGGTGTAGTACCATGCTAGTTGGGGTTGTATGTGTTCCATGTTGTAGTGTATTGATTGTTGTTGTTACTTGTTATATATTGAGCATGTTCGACATTAGTCTAGGATTAGACTAGTGTTGTCTTAAACTTGCAATCCTTGTAGCCTTATTCTTTTCTGACGTCGTCTCGAACGGATTTGATCTTAGTAGACTGGAGTAGCAGACTTGAGTCTGGTAGTATGAGCCTTAGTTTAGGCGTTTTTGCAGCTTTACTGATCTTCTGTCTTCTCTTCCTATTTCTGCGGCTCCGATGCGTTACCAAAAGTTTTGTGCTTTCTCGGGTTTGGAGTGATTCAGACTTGGAGCCCTTTTTGTGATTCTTTGAGTGGATGTTGATCCACGGTGGCTTGGTATTGATTGATGGTGTATCTGAGATCCTCTTCGGAGTCGACTCACCCTCTTCACTCTTACTAGCTGGGCAGCTTACGCCCTTAGGAGTGGACTAGCTGGTTGCGCGACCTTGATATATGAGATCCTCTTTAGAGTCGACATTCCTCCGGGTCACTCTTGCTAGCTGGGCTGGGAATGGACTAGCTAGATGGCCTTGATTGATTGTCACTCTTGCTACCTGGCTTGTGAAGTTGACTGAATTATTGAATATTGTGGTTAGTTCGGCTGGGAGCCTAACTTTTGCTTTGTGGTACTCTTCTGGGGTTTGTTTGGACTTTATTTAAATTTGTGCACGAGTGTACCTTTTGGGCTTATGGGGGTCCAGTTAGGTTTAGTTTAGTTGTATTTAGATTTACTTTTAGTATGCTCGTGTGCTTTCTTTCATATACGATTTGACTTCTGTTTGTGTCTAGATTCTATCTTTTCATATTGTTTTTACCTTTCTTGCTCAGTCGGCCTTTGATGCCTACTAAGTACCTTTGTTTTGGTACTCATGCTACACTCTGCATTTGTTTCGTGATGCAGGTCCTAGTATCAGCCACCAACGGTGATTGTTCGTGCCATCTTCAGCAGCTTTTGGGATTGGAGACAAGGGTGAACACTTGGTGTCCTGGACCAGCCTTTATCCTTCTGTATATAGTTAGCTAGTCTTTTGCTTTGAGACGGCTTTGCTTGTGGTCCACTTTTGGGACTTGTACTCTTGTTTAAGACAACTCTGTACTTGTGACTTCCAGGTTGTGGGAGGGATCATTAATATATAGTTTTTGGTTTGCTTCCGCTTCCGTTTTCTTCTGTTATGATAGTGTTATTTATGTTTAGTTCTATCCACATACTCATTACTTGTCGTTCTGGATTACGAGTTGGTTTACCTACTGGTGGGTTATAGTAGGTGTCATCATGACTCAAGGAATCGGGTCGTGACAATATGACTCAAAGTAAAACTGTAATGGTCCCTAGTTTTAGATTGTGTCACTAGATGATTAACAAAAGATCAGGCCCAACACACAGGTCATGGCGTTCTTGTTCATGTACTTGCCTCTGATTGCTCAAATTTACAATTTATTAAAGGGAATTGCAGACCTTGGAACTCGTGAGAGAGAATTTCCAATCTCTTTAGTTTGTTGGATCACAACCTCCCAAGCTTGAGTACAAGCTTTTTCTGCTGGCATATATTGTTTGCCAACAAACGCGTTGATAATAGTACTCCCTTCCGAGAGAAAAAGCTTGTACTCGAGCTTGAATTTGGAAACATACTTGAAATGATGCACATCCTCCCAAGTGTAATCCACAACGGGAGACAGTCACAAAATTCGTGAAGTCAAATGATTAGCTTGACGATATTTTCACCCAAGTCCCTTATTGGTCTTCAAATTAGTTTCATTTGTAACAAGCATGGTACATACGACTTATATGCACTAGCTTGATGGTAAGCATTAAGAATATTGTTATATTGTTGAGTATTTTGACATCAACAAGAATCAATTAGGGAGATACTATATATTTGAAATATGGATCCTTGATTTGCTTCCTAGTTTAGAGTGCATGTACTATTCAAACACACTATAGTTTGGGTGAACATTAAAAAAGACATTCTTCACTCCTTTCCTCATCATATTTCTCACAATTCTTAATACTTCTCTCCAAGTTGGTGCATACAAATCGTATGTGCGAGCTTGCTATATATATAATTAACTCGAGCACCGGCAAGAGACCTGGTGAATATGTATGCAAGTTGATTGTTTGACCTTACGAACTTAACAATATCTCCTTCTAGAATCTTTTATCCAACAAAGTGACAATCAATTTCCATGGGTTTGCTCCTCTCATGAATCACCGGATTTAGCAATATGAAGTTCCTCTTGATTATCACAGTTTGTCATCCCTGTTTCTCACGATGTCAATAGTATATTTCCATAGCAATATGAAAATGACTGATGTGGACTGGGCAACCTCAATAGCTAAAAGATAATGTAATCTGCCTAGATCCTGGTGTGGGAGTGCTAAAAAGGTGTTATTTCAACTTAGCTCTTGATAGTAAGATACCTAACAGAATAAAATAGCAAAAGTCCTAACAAAATAAAAATAGCAAGAATCCTAATTAACTTGAGAAATATTCTATTCGAATCTTACAAATAATTCAAAAATATCATTCTCATATTCCCCTATTAATTCCGGTGTTTGGAATACTGTTTGCCAACACAAATAGTGTCGATAACTAAAAAAACCTTTCCACTATACTTCCACATCAATGTGATGTCCCGATTGGAAAAATTGATTACAAAATGAAAATAGACTTAATTGGGAAACAGAGAAAAGAAAATTTCCTCTTTAAACAGAGAATTCAAAAATAGTATAGGGAGAGTGATATTTTCTCACACAGACCTAGAATATGACAGGAAAAATCAGCAGGTCATGAAATTTTAGAGTTCATACATGCTTGCCTTATGATGAAGAACTGCTCTTTTCTGAGGCACCTTCTCATCGCCATAAGCATCCAAACTTATGATCAATGTATCGTCCGGTGTTAGAAACAGCTCTGAACAGAAGCCAAGGGCATAAAAGGATTTTTGGATTAAGTTCCTTCTAATGGATTGAAGCCATGAGGAGTCTGGCAGATGCTTAGTTTTATTTTTTCTTAGAGAAGAAACAAATCTCTGGACATTTAACTGACCAAGCAGCATAGCAGACCTGCATGATTGAGGATTAGTGAACTATAGTTTTGCAGAAACTTCACATTGCAAGCACGAAAAAGAATTTGAACTAGCAACAAGATGATAGTTGAATACCAAATAAAGTATAACCGCATTAAAGTCCCCGAAAACCAGAAATGACATCTCTAAAATGTAACACTATTCTGATGTACATAAGAGACAAAAGATCAGTTGTATCCACCTAGGGGGAAAATGGGGAAGTGGAGGAAACCCCCACACCTGTTCAGAAGGTGCTTAGGTAAAAAACCGAATAGTTCAAACACCACATCATTGCTAACTTCAACTTAGATAATGAAGCAGAGTGTTAACTAAATTGAAGGAGTTCAATGAATAAGTCGAGATTTTAGCAGCTACACAGGGTTTTCACAGAGAATAGGAAAAGAATCAATTTGATAACAGCCTCTAACTACTTCAACAGATTGTAACTAACATAACAAGTTCATTGGCAAACTACACTATTTTCACCAATAAAGCATACATACCAGTTTTCGCCAATAGGAAGAGAAAGAACCCGTTGAAGCAAGAGGCCCCTGTTGGCGGCGAAAGAAGGGACGAAAGGCATGGCCATGAAGCGCTGAAAGAAATCGATTTGTTGGAACCTTGAAAGCCTCGAACCGCGAGATAAGCCCAAGGGCAATGGGTCGCCAGGAACTGGCCGGGCCTGGCCGTTGAGAGTTACTGGAGTCGACAAGTCCAATTCCCAAAATCCTCCGGAGTCCATAGCCCACCTAAGTTTCTTCATCTCTCTTCGTCGGAATGACAGATTCTCCCCGCTCAAAGCGAATGCATTTTGACTAGAGTCTAACGGCCGAGTGAAGAATTCGGCTCACCCTCTCCCTTGCCACTGGTTTTGTTCTCTTTCCTTCCCCTTTTACGGAACCTAAATAAGCCACAAAAAGATAAAAGTGACCAAAATAAGTCACTATTTTAATAAGTAACTAAAATAGTGTAAGAAAAATTTTCGTTTTATCCAATGTTCTAAACGTTTTTCATTATTCTCTTAATATAAAATGGAATTATTTTTTACACTTCGTAAAATGCAAATTTTTCTTATACTTTGTTAAGTGGAAGAAAAAATTATGTTTTACAAAGAGGAATATATTTCACGTTTTGCATTAAATTGTATCTCTTTATTAAACTTTTGCAGTTTTTGTCATACAATTATATTAATTTGACATATCATAATGTAATGACCCTCCTGGTCATTTCTGTGTCTTGCCTTCTGTGTGTCGTTTGGAGCATTCCTATAGTGACCTCAAGTCATTTATGACTTGTTGGGACTGACAGTTCGGTCACCTGGTTGTTCGTTTGGTTATGGTGCGAGTTTTAGTGTTTTTGAAGCTTATGAACCTTGAACAATCATTTTCGATCAAAAGTTCAAGAAGATGACATCGGAATCCAATTCTGACGATTCCATCAGCTCCGTAAGGGTCATTTTAGGCTAATAGCACGGTTGACACGAATATCGAGGCCTTCAGTGCGAGTTTGGACCATTAGGCGTTTTAGCCTTTGAAATTTTGCATAAAATTGACTTTGGTCAACATTCTTGGTAAACGCGCTCGGATGAGAATTCCGTCAGTGCGGTTAGCTCCGGAATGTCAAGTTTGGTCTAGATTGACCCTTCTTTTGTGTCCCGAGGTTTTCAATATTTTTTTCCAAGCCCTTTTGTGGTTTTTTACTTAAAAATGACATTTGGGTGTGGGACCCACTTTTATCAAGATGACCTCGTATGGAAATTTTGACTATGCCATTGAGTCCAGAATATCGAATTTTGTATGGTTGCATATCTCGTTTGCGTGCACGGGGTTCTGAACGAATTCGGAGAATCCCGTCGAAGTTTTTAAGTTTTGGGAAAAGTGCAGAAAAATCTGCACTTTTGGAACCTTAAAAACCTCATCCCTCTCTCATCTCTCAACCAAATTAGGCGATTCGAAGTGCGGGAGCTTCGTATTTTTGGTGGCTTCACTGTAGAGTGTTCAAAAGTTTTTGGGTGCACGTAGTTCGAGGTAAATTTCGTAAAATACCTGCTGCCACGACCCCTTTTTGTGAGCTTGATTTTGGAATTTCTGAGACTTGTTTTCTCAGCCATTTTAGGTTCGATTTCAGTGATTCTTGAGGCTATCTTGAGTGGTTTTTCGAGGAGAGCGTCGTGATGTTGTCGGAATTCACTGTAGACCTCCCGTTTCTGGTAAATTTACTGATTCAGCAGCTATCCCTTTTTTTTCTAGTTCTTGTGAAAATTTGTGTTTTGGTTGCATGTTGATATTGTGATGTTCCCAATCCCCGAATTGTGTCCCATTTTGGGACATGAGCTCGGGGAACTGATTAGGACCTACTTTTGGGGTTAATTCCAGAATTTCCAGCGCGGGTCTCACTTTTCCCGTTTTGACCCCGAAATTGGCCCGTCTCCATTTCTTGCGATTTTAGTGTCTAAACGACCGTAATAATGTTGTGACTCTATTTTTGGTAGCGTGGCAGTGTTTTCAGGCTGTTCTGAAAGGAAAAGCTCCAGAGGAGTGATTTTGGAGCGCGCGTGATCGGCATACAGGTAGGCTACGACTTCCCTCTCTTAGATTGAGCTCGAGAGTGTGAATGCATGTTGATTAGTCGGGATTTGGGTTGGTAGTTATTAAATCATGCATAGGTGTTTAGAAATCATGTTTCGGCCTCTTTTGGGAATTATCGGATAACTGTGAGGATGCTATGTGTTACTAATTGACCCTCCTTGCTATCTGGAGTGCTTGTATGCATGATTACTGTTTATCTGAAGCATGTTGGGCTTTAGTTTAGGTTTAACTAAGGCTTTCCTTAGAAATACATGATTCAGAATCGATAGGCCTTAGTTTTGCCCCGACGTCGCTCGACCGGCTTAGATCCCTTTAGACTAGTGTAGCAGACTTGAGTCTGATAGTTTGGGCTTTAGCTAGGCGATACGCTTGCTCCGATGATAGTTATCCTTATTTCCTCGATGTTGCAGCTTCACGAGTTATGTCGGCAACACTGGTTCTGCTTCGCGATTTGAAATTGGTTTTCAATTCAGTTCCAAGGACTTAGATTGATTGTCTAAGTGTGGACGACATTCCATGGACATTTATGAGCATGGGTTGATTGGGACTCTTCCAGCAGCTACATTGGCATCTTTGTCGGGCATCCGGATTCGATCTCCGTCCCCGACCTCATTGTTACTTATATAGAGCATCTGGTTTAAGGTCCGGCCTCTATCGCCCAGATAATTATATAAAGCATCCGGTTTAAGGTCCGGCCTCTATCGCCCAGATACTTATATAGAGCATCTGATTAGAGGTCCGACCTCAGTTACTTGATACTTGTGATTGGATACTTGGGTACTGCTGGTGAGCATGCGGTTCGAGGTCCGACCTCCGTACTGTCAGATTCTACTAATTGGGGTTGAGGTTCTGGTTTGATATTCTCCACTAGTGACTTCTAGGTTCTGGGATGGATCTTTATTTGTATATATGATTTGGTTTGCTTCCGCCTGTTTATATTGTTATATTAAATTTTGCCTACTCTAATTTAGTTTCTGCCCTCAGACCCATTACTTGTTGTTCCGGGTTACGGGTTGGCTTACCTACTGGTGGGTTTATAGTAGGTGCCATCATGACTCAAAAAATTGGGTCGTGACAAGTTGGTATCAGAGCCCCAGGTTCACCGGTCTCACTTGTACAGAGCTAACGTCTAATAGAGTCTTGCGGATCGGTGCGGAGACGTTCGTAACTTATCTTTGGGAGGCTACAGGATGTCTTTATGAAGATTTCCTCTTTTGTTTCACTTTCGTGCAACGTGTCTTATTGGTTCCTTGAAATCTCACTTGTTTCACTCTTTTGCAGAATGGCTCGCACGCGAGGCGGCGCGGCCGGGGGTGATGCACCTGGGACTGCAGACAGAGCCCCAGCTTGGGGTAGACGGCCCTGAGGTCGAGGCAAGGCAGCAGTACCAGCCCGAGATGGGGAGGAGGTGCCCCAGGCAGCATATGTACCTCCACAGCCAGTGGGGCCGGGACCAGCCCAGCCACCACCCGCACCAGCTGCAGCTCCTGATCTTCATGCCCTCCTGACTCAGATATTAGCAGCTATTGGGGAGATGCGTCAGGCACCAGCGCCAACTCCAGCTTTTGCTCCAGCGCCGCAAGGTCAGCCTGCCGCAACGACA
>JAJOOS010003765.1:0-18221 GCA_029582725.1 Solanum chiquidenum
CTTTAATAACTTAAAGGATACCAACACGACAATGCAAAGTGACAAGGGGTAACCAAGGTACCAAGATAAACTTTCAGATATACCAGCAGGTAAAAAGAATACAAGTACAGGTTTATACACAAACCTCAGTGCTTTAGCAAAGAAACAGTCCAACACAACTTCGCGAGTTCAGACCGTAGGCCAACCAACGTTTCAAGGTCCTCAACTTGTTCACGAGTATATACAACCTTAAAAATACAATTAAATAACCTTTTAAATTCCTAGAAGCTCAATAATGTCGAAGTAAAACAGGACTATCATCACAAGTAAGCTTAGCCTGTACAAATACGACTATGCTCCCAAAACAGTGATTCTGGCCAGCCTAGTACCTCAAGTCGCAACTTAGATTTGAAAAGGAAAACGAAAAAACTGGACTGTATATCCTTTATGAAAGATGTAGGTACATCTCTTAAGGTTGCAAAAAATCAAGAATCACCGCAAAATATAGATTGTACAAAGAGATATCATCGATACACTAACAGTTGTTCATACATGATTTCTAAATCAGAAATCTGGACAGAACTTGTCCTATGTTGTGTCCCATATTTCGAATCCATAACAACCAATTTAGAGTTTAACATCAACATAAGAGTTGTACATATACGAATTATATTTCCAAATCATATTTATTCATAGTAACCAAAGTTTTACAGAACGAGATATGCTTAATCTACTAAACGCTACCCAGCTCAAAAACAGGTTTTACTACTTACCAAAGAGAAGAGTGTAACTCGATTTCCAGCCAAAAGGACCAAGATTTTCTCTTGTGATCTTGAAGAACAATAGGTTATATAATGTTCTAAGGGACTTATACTTCAGCTTAGACGAATTTCCTAAGAGGAGGTGTCAAAATATAGTCTCAAAGGTGAGGCTAGTCACATGTACAACTGCCTCCAAAAGGTGGCGGTCCAAAATAAAAGGTTGGCTGCCCAAAATGCATACATATATACCTATATGTATAACCCTCACCTCCCTATCAATTTATACATAATTCTAATTAGCATATTACGTAAATACCCCAATACAATCCCTTAAATTACGATCACAATTATGTTAACCAAGATTGCAAATATAACATTATTTCAAGTTTCCAAAATGAGAATAAAACATATGTAGTAATTAAGCAGTGGTTTATTGACTTGCGACATCTAGTTAGCATTTTTGGGGTGTTACAGTTGATGCACTGGCAGCAGTAATGATGAATTTTGAGGGTGATGGTATTGAAGACTATGATGAATTAGTTGCCGCACTTGATAGGTTCGACTTCCGTTCTAAGCCAAAGAAATTGGAGCTAGATGTGAAGAATCGCGACTCTCCACCCGCAAAACTGTTTGTTGAAGAAGCTCCAAAATTGGGGCTCAAGGCTCTACCATCGCATTTGAGATATGTATTCTTGGGGAGAGATGGAACTTTACCGACAATCATTGCAGCCGATTTGAGTGAGGTACAAGTAGAGGCATTGGTTTTTGTGTTGAAGAGGTTCAAACTGGCTATTGGGTGGACTATTGCGGACATTATTAGGATTCATCCTGGCATTTGTTCTCATAAAATCCAACTCATGCCGGACAGCAAACCAAGTATTGAGCACCAAAGGTGACTAAATCCACCTATGCAAGAGATCGTGAAAAAGGAATTCATCAAATGGTTGGATGCTGGAGTCATATACCCTATTGTAGATAGTAGTTGGGTCTGCCCTTTTCAGTGCGTACCTAAGAAAGGTGGGATTACTGTGGTTCCTAATGCAAAAAATGAGCTTGTTCCGATGCGGCCATGTAACACCCTGGAAAAACAATTTAAGCTAAGACTCGAACTGTTCTTCATAGTGAGTGAGATTTTACCAAGGAATTAAAAATTTCTTTAATGCTAAGGTCACTAGATGTAGCACCTTGAGTTCCAAGAAGAACTAAAGAGAGTTCATTCAAGTCATTCCTAAGTTCCTTTAAGTTTTGGGTCAACTTTAAATGATCATAACTCTTAGTACATGATGAGTTAGGTGCTCCATATGATGGGAAATGAAATTTCTTTGAATTATCTTTCCAACGCCACCGAGTTTTCTAAGCTTCGAGGTTGGATGAGTGAGATATGCCCTTTTGAAGTCGGGTTGTCCAAATAAGAAAAGTTACCCAAAAATAGTAAGGGGTATTTTGGTCTTTTCCTTACCCAATCAGATTTAATTCATTTTTAGTAAGGTTTTAAGGGTCTAATACTATTAGGTTCAGTTTTATAATCCTAATATACGCCTAGGGTTTTAGTTGAGAGTTCAAGAAGAGAAAAGAAGAGAAAAGAGGAAAGGATCAAAGCATTCGTCGAGAGTCTTGCGTTCTCTTGGGGATTTTTGCCATGGGTTTGATCCCTAAGAGGTATGTAAGCTTCCATAGTGTTGGATTTGTTCACCCACACGTCAATCATATTAATTTCAATGTTAAATTCTTTCTAGAAAGATGAAGGTTAAATGTTCTTGAATTGTGTTCTTGAAATTGGCTTTCGTTCTTGAGTTAAGATGAAATTATGAGTTCTTGAGGAAATCGAGTCGATTTTAGAGTTGTGTTTGATTAGATTCTTGAGTACATGTATTGGGTATCTGAATCTAAAGAGAAATTGAGAAAAAATATCGAATTTAGGCAAATTGGGGTTAGAAAACGAGGAAGAAAAAGTCGGACAAGGAACAGGTACCATGTCCGCATCGCGGACCTGTTCCTTCAGTGTGAAAATTTTCTCTCCGATGCGGAGAGGTCCCGAACTCCAATGTTTCAAAAATTATTTCGACCAAATATTTTAATTCAACTCCGCATCACGGACTTGCTCCCCAGACAGTGTTTTTTAATCGATTCTCATGATTAACTATCTAAAAACACTCCTAACCATCACGAGATCTTTCCTACCACAAATCACAACCTTGAATTCATAAATCAAATTAAGGTAGAGTTGAGAGTCAAGTTTTGAGAGTTCTTTCGAACATTTTTTAGAAAGTCATTTTGAGGAGTCTTCTACAATTTCTAGTAACTTGTTTCAAGACTCAAGCAAGTGAGTATGAGGATGAGGAAAATATATTCATGAGTCTACTTGGTCTTTATGATATCCTTCGTATCATGAAGCATAACTCTTGAATTCATAATTCACATTCAAGAGAGAGTTAAGAGTAGAGTTCAAGAAAGTCTTTGAGTTCAATTGTGAATCCTTTGAGATCGAATATCGATTTGAGCTATGTTTTGAGTAAGTAAGTATGAGAATGATAAAAGTAGTATTCATGAGTTCCTTATTGATATTTTGACCCTTGAGTCGAGTCGTTCATGCCCATAACTTCCGCATGAACTCCATTATTTGAGTACCTTTGAGAGGAGTAGTATCTTCAAGTTCTAAGTCTTGAGTATTGAGTTCCTAATCCCCTGTGAGATTATATTTCTAATCATGGGACTATTTCATGCTCATAATTCTGCATGAACCCCATAAGTCGAACAATCTTGAGATGAGAAGTATCTTTGAGCCCTTGAGTTAAGTAGTTCATGATCATAATTCTGCATGAACCCCGTAAATCGAACAATCTTGAGAAAAGTAGTATCATTCAAGTTCTTGAGTCCCAAGTATTGAGTTATATCTATGGTTATTGAAAACCTTGCATTTCGTCGTTCACGTCCATAATTCGGCATGAACCATATTTTGAGAAGTCTTTTACAAACGTTTTAACTTTTTTTTAAGACTTAAGCTTTGATTGAGTAAAGAGTAAGAGTAAAGTTCATTTCTTAAAATGATATATGAGAACTAAGTATTCCCAAGAGTAAATGTTTTCACATTTTAAAGAGGAGGAAACTGAGATTTCCAAAAGAGTTTTGAGCAGTTTGAGTAACATCTCTTTTCAGAGAAAGGTTTTGAGTAATAATCTCAAACCACATAAAGAAATATGCTTTTGAACATATGATCAACTGAGTATTTTGGGAGTAGTATTGAGCACCGATATAGGAACGAGTTTGAGTTCAGATAACTCACGTCTCCATAAACCATGTAGTCATCATGGGTAGAAAAGATCATACTTTTTAGATGACTCCTTAGTGCTTTTTAGCATAGACTAGTGGATACACTTAGTTAAGGCATTCTATATGACGGCAAAGTATAGGACAGTTCTGGCAGCGTTGGCAAGACGTTGTATCATCACTTAGGCTCATGTGGTGATTGTCGGTTAGAGAAACTCCCACAGAGTTATATTGTATTTTTATATACACATTGAGTATTATTGTAATTTTTTTAATACATTGAGTTGCTATCTACAGTTTTACATCTTTTCATATATATTGCATCTTTTACTATTGATTTATCCTTTAGTATCTTGAGTTGAGTATCTTGAGTTAAGTACCTTCGAGTTGAGTATCTTAAGTTGATATGTGTTTCATTGTGTCGAGTACCTTATTGTTGAGTTTCACTGAGTTAAGAACCTTATTACTGAGTTGAGTATCTTATCCTGGAGTACTTCTGAGTTGAGTAAGTTTGAGTAGTTTTGAGTATCTTTGAGTATTCCCTGAGTTGAGTAAGTTTGATAAGATGTAAGTATGTTTCCCTTTTTATCAAGTTTCAAGCTTATGTTATGCTTTAGAATTCCCCTTACATACTCTAACGCTTATGTTATGTTTTAGAATTCCGCTTACATGCTCGTACATTCCATGTATTGAGCCATTTGGCCTGCATCCTTTCACGATGCAGATTCGGATATTCGGGATCATCAATAGGAGCTTCGTTAATACCACATAGAGTTCGAGTTAGCTATGGTGAGCCTCCTTGCTTCCGAAAGATTTCATTTACTTTTAAGTTATATCAGTTGTTAGGATGTCGTGGGTCTTGTCCCGACTTCCATCTTTGTCAGTTACAAGGCTTCATAGATAGATAGTATAGTTTGAGAAGTCTGTTTCATTTATCTTATTAAATGTATTAAAGACTTGAGTTGCCTATTGTTGGCTAGTTGAATATTCTATTTTTATTCAGAGTTATTCATTTGAGTTAAAGATTTGTAAGTTTCATGAATTTTATTCAGTTTTTAAGCTTTGTATGCTTGAGTTAGTGTTTCGCTTGTAGTCAGCCATGATGAGGGTTCGCTTGGGGACCAGCAATGGTTCTCGAGTGCCAGCCACATCCAAGGTGTAGGCTCGAGTTGTGACAGGCCAGTGACTAGATGGAGAGTATGCATGGACTACCGCAAATTGAATGATTGGGCAGAAAAGGATCACTTCCCTATGTCGTTCATGGATCAAATGCTGGATCGCCTTGCTGGTAAGGGTTGGTATTACTTTCTTGGTGGGTATTCAGGCTACAATTAGATCTCCATATCTCCAGAAGACAAAGAGAAGACCACCTTCACTTGTCCTTATGGGACTTTCGCCTTCAAAAGGATGTCATTTGGGATGTGTAATGCTCCAGTGACTTTCCAGCGTTGCATGATGTCGATATTTTCATATATGGTGAAGGACACTATTGAGGTATTTATGGATGATTTCTCTATGGTAGGTGACTCGTTTGATGGTTGTTTGATGCATCTGGCCGAGGTACTGAAAAGGTGTGAAGAGTGC
This sequence comes from Solanum chiquidenum, assembly GCA_029582725.1. Lineage (NCBI taxonomy): Eukaryota > Viridiplantae > Streptophyta > Magnoliopsida > Solanales > Solanaceae > Solanum > Solanum chiquidenum. Next base: position 5,592 of record JAJOOS010003765.1, read on the forward strand.
TATCTTGTGCTCAATTGGGAAAAGTGACACTTCATGGTGAAAGAGGGGATAGTTCTGGGTCATTAGATTTTTGAGAAGGGTATTAAGGTTGATATAGCTAAAGTTGAGGTAATATAAAAGCTTCCACCACCTATCTCTGTTAAATGTGTATGAAGTTTTCTTGGGCATGCAGGCTTTTATCGGAGGTTTATCAAAGATTTCTCCAAAATTGCACACCTATTGTGCAAACTGCTCGAAAAGGAGTGTAAGTTTGATTTTGATGATGCTTGTCTGAGAGCATTTGGAGATTTGAAAGCAAGGCTAGTTTCTTCACCTATCATTATTTCACCGGATTGGGGGCAACCGTTTGAAGTGATATGTGATGTGAGTGGAGAGGCGCTTGGTGTGGTATTGGGACAGAGGTGAGAGAAGATTATTCATCCAATTTACTATGCCAGCAAAGCTCTGAATGTGGCTCAAAATAACTATACGGTAACTAAACAAGAACTCTTTTTTGTGGTTTTCACATTCGAGAAATTTTGATCCTACTTGCTTGGTACTAAGGTCATAGTGCATACTGACCATTCTGCATTGAGGTATCTGATGGCTAAAAAGGATGCAAAACCGCGGTTAATTAGATGTGTAATGTTGCTGCAAGAGTTTGATTTTGAGGTGAAAGATAGAAAGGGGACAGAAAATCAAGTTGCCGATCATTTGTCCATATTAGAAGAGGAAGCTATGCTCAAGTTAGGAGATGGGGCTGAAATTAATGATGCATTTCCAGACGAACATGTATTGGCTGTTTCTTATGATCTTATTCCTTGGTTCGCAAATTTTGCTAACTCTTTGGCAAGCGATTTTGTTCCATCAGATTTGTCATTTCACCAAAGGAAAAAATTTATGCATGATGTGAAGAAGTTCTTTTAGGATGAGCCTTACTTATTTTGTATTTGTGCTGATGGGATTATTCGTCGTTGTGTGCCCGAGGTTGAGATGATGAGTATACTAGAGGTGTGTCATTCATCGCCTGTTGGTGGGTATCATAGTGGTATTCAGACTGCTCATAAAATCTTGCAATGTGGGTATTACTGGCCTACCATCCACAAAGATGCTCATGATTTCGCCAAGTCTTGTGACCGTTGCCAAAGAGAAGGAGGAATTTCAAAGAGGCAAGAGCTACCTATGAATCCGATATTGGTGATTAAGTTATTTGATGTTTGGAGCCTTGACTTCATGGGTCCATTTGTTAGTTCACATTGGATGAAGTATATTCTTGTTACGGTTGATTATGTGTCGAAGTGTGTGGAAGCAATTGCGCTTTCAGACAATGAGGGTAAGAGTGTCACTACATTCCTGAAAAAGAGTATCTTCTCCATATTTGGTAAACCTAGGGCAATCATCAGCGATGGAGGTTCCCACTTTTGTAATAAGTTGTTCAAGGTGTTTCTAGAGAAATATGGAGTTCGTCACAATGAAGCTACTCCTTACCATCCGCATTCTAGTGGGCAAGTTGAAGTGTCAAACAGAGAGATAAAGCAAATTATTGCAAAGACTGTGAACGCCAACAAAATGCATTGGTCAAGAAGGCTTGAAGATGTTATATGGACCTATCGCACTGCATTCAAGACTCTCATAGGTATGTCCCCCTACCAACTTGTATATGGGAAGTCATGCAATTTGCCGATAGAGCTAGAGCATAAGGAAATGTGGGCGCAAAAGAAGTTGAATTTGGATTTGGGTGTTGCATCGAGTCAAAGAGTGAATGACATGAATGAGCTTGATGAGTTTCACCTAAAATCCTATGAAAGTTCAGCCTTGTACAAGGAGAAGATGAAGAAGTATCATGATCAAAAGATTAATAAGCGTGAATTTATTGTGGGTGATATGGTGCTTCTATTCAACTCAAGGTTGCACTTGTTTCCTGGTAAGCTCAAGTCCAAGTGGACTGGGCCATTCAAAGTCACTCAAATATTTCCACATGGAGCGGTCGAGAACAAGAAGGGAACAAGGTTCAAAGTGAATGGGCAGAGGATCAAGATGTACAATCTAGCCAACTATAGGTTTTTCTTTTCGATATAGGAGTTTTCTTCGTTTATTTTGATTTTTTGTAGCTCTAGTGTTGGCTAGATATAGAATAGGGTCCACGTCTAAAAAGTGTCCAGAAAATATAAAAAGAAAGTTCTAATGGTTGCAACGTGTGCAGGACGAAAAGCAAAATTTGTAGAAAAAGGTTGTGTCAGTGGTCTACGGACCCCATCGACGGTCCGCTGGTCAATCCACGGACCGTGAATGGCCTCCATAGATCCCAGGTAAGTGATTTAAATTTTTCTAAGTGTCAAGTCACCCACAGACCGTAGACGGGGTCTCATGGGTCAAAAACTAGGATTTTCCTGACCCGACCCAGACCCCTTATAAAATAAAACCTTTCATTTTTTAAACACTTCCCATGTCCATATTCTTCCCCCAACCAGTTTTCAACCTTCTAAATCCCCCAAATCACTCTGATAACTCCCATATCAATACCCATATCAAATCCCATAAATCCCATTTTCTCTCCCAAACTTTGAATTACTTCATTGTTTCAATTGAATTCACATCGATGAACTTGACCTTGGGTTGTTAGTTTCGTGTTTGAATGTTGAATTATAAGTCAAAAACACCTTTGGTATTATGGTATGTGAGTGTGTAGTTAATTAAAACCGAATAAATCAAGTAATAGGCCTAATTGGAAGTTTTGACTTAGGGTTCATAGGTTTCGGTTTGATAATCTGTTACATTTATGTCAATAAGACCCTAAGGATGATTAACTACCAAATTACATGTTGCAATGCATGTGTAGGCCTAATTTTTGTGAAATTGTTGAAAGAAAAGGCATGAAATTGAAGCAAGTTCTGAAACCTGGCATAGAAATGACCCACGAGACTTTGTCCGCGATCGTAGCTCACCCTACGGACCGTAGATAGGGTCTGTGGGTCAGTAGCACACAGAGTTTTCACTAAGTGTCGAACCATGGTGTGGACTACGGTCCGTCGTTCCATCGACAAACCGTTCTGCACATTCGTGGTTCCCACATCAGAGACCCAATTTTGGGTACTCTGACCTACGAGGGGACCCACGGGTCGTCGTTCCATCGACGGACCGTCGGTACCCACCGTAGGTCGACAGTTCGGCTATTGTCCAAGAAATTTTTGATTTTTTGTTTTGGTCCAACACTTATTCTAAAATTATTCCATGAGTATTATTGCACTATTTTGGTACTAACTAAGCTTCCAGAGGTACCATAGCCCCGAAGAAAGCTCCGACCTACGCCGCCAAGGGCAAATCAAAATTTGTTGCTCCCTCTTTCAGGCTGCTCGATAAGGATACGGATGGGGAGTACATTTCACCTCCCACCAGGACCTCTCTCACTGCTCCACACACTACAAGAAACTGATACCGGAAGGTGAGCTCCGACATGGTCATTGCCCTCAGTTTGAGGAGGTGGCCATACCGATCAGATCACAGGAAGGCTCAGAGTCCCCATCCGGATCCGACTCTAGCCCCAGCGGCAGCACTGCCTCTCCATATGAGTCTGACAGTATAGAAGATACCCTAGTACCCCTCCCTACCCCAACCTCCCGTTATGAGCCTTCAACGGTTGCTACAGAGCGTAACATGTGGTGTGTGGAGGGTCAGTACCAGATTTACATGGATGCTCGCATTCTAAATAAGCACGATAAAATGGCTAGGTTAGTCACAGAGGAGCGTCATGTTCTCACAGGCAGCCTCCACACAGCTCCAGTTATCCACGATCTTTTTTAGAGGCACAGGTGTGAGTGGATGGCACAGAGTCTAGGGTCCTATAGCGAGGATATAGTCTAGGAGCTCTACGCTTCCTATGCGGTCACCGTGAGAAACTCCATCAGCAAATGGACCAAGCCCGCACCTCAGCCTCCACTTGAGGCCACACTAGTATGGGGTTGCACTGTTGACATCTTCGAGACCACCCTCCGCATGTTTATCTATGGCTCGGACCATACTTTTCCCATCAATACAACAGAGTTTGACTATCGGATGGGCATTATTTAGAGTGGGGCATTTTAGAGGAATGTCGAGCAGAGGGAGTCCTTTGTGAGATGGTTGGCCCGACATATTGCTACGAACGAAGAGCGCGCTGAGTGGGTCCAAACTTCAAGCTTGGGTATCAAGAAGGCGACACTGAGTTTTGCAGCTAAATTTTTCTGGTTGCTGGTGCAAAAATGTGTGTCCCCTACTCAGGTAGACAAGTGATCACATGGGATCGAGCAGTGATGGTTGCAGCTATGGTAGCTGGGCTTAATATAGACTTTTCCCACATGTTAATTGCGGAGATCCATGAGAGGGCCTTTAAGGCCACCACCACCTTTCCTTTCCCGTGCCTCATCTTCCAGCTATGTAGGGATGCATATGTACTAGTATGGCATTGTGACCGGTTGCTTTAGGCAACCAAGACTTTGGATATCGGCCTTATTTGAGATGAGACCAATGTAGTTGCACCTCACAGGGAGCCACAGGTTGAGGTGCCACCATTGGGAGATGATCTTGTAGAAGATGTGGAGCAGATGCAGGATGATGATACTGCCCCTCCAGCCACTACAGCAGATGCCCAGCCTCCTCCGTCTCCGACCGCCAGTCAGGCCCCTAGCTCATCCAGAGCCACTCACTCTTCACGTTCCACCGCCATCCCTCTAACCCAAGTCCATAAGTTAGAGACGCAAATGGCCACATTGCTTCAGCATATGAAGCCATGGATGCAGCGGTCCATAGCAGAGTCTAAGGCGAGGATGGAGCGGATGATGTATGAGAAGGCTCAGGTTGTTCATAAGTGCTTGGATGCCTCTGAGTTACGCGTGTTGGACAGGCCAGCCCCGACCGTTAATGTGTCCACCTTCAAGCAGGAGTTGGCTAGACTCCGTGCTAATATTGATACACTCATATCCCCCCAGAAACTGAGTCAGAGTCTGCCCCTACAACACAGGTTGATGAGGTGGTGATGACTACCCTATTCGGCGATGATATGCCGCCACCAGATTCTTCATGTGCTGCTGGGAAGCACCCCCACGCCGGTCGTACTTCTGATGATGTTGAGGCCTAGAGATTAAAGAAGAAGGAGCGCCAGTAGTTGGAGGAGGCCACGAGGGCGTCGATACTAGATAAGGAGATGAGATAGCAGTGGGCCAGGGAGATAGTGTTGACCCATCCAGCGGTGTGAGTACTATTGAGGTTGTTGAAAGATTTGATATGAGCACTACTGAGAGTGCTCGGATAGTAGATGGGAGCGTTACTGAGGATGTTTTGAGTGTTGATCCAGCGGACCCCGAGAAACCGAACCCACCCATTTCTTGAGTGATCTTCGGCGCATATGCGTAACAGGTTTGCTTCACCCGATCCTCTACTTTTGATTTTTTTGTGCAGTGGGGACAATTGCACTTTATTTTGTTGGGGTGGGCTAAATGGATTGTGAGTGATAGGGTGAAGTCTAAGTAACCCAACTCATAAACCTCTCTTGGGGTTTTTTTCCTGTGTTCTTTTTCCGCAAAAGACTATTTTAACTTCTGTTGAACCGGCATGTTTAGGAATGTATGTGTAGAAGTAAGTAGAAAAATGAAAGCATGATGGCATAAAAAGCATAAAAACTGATCCCCATCTAAAAAGTGTGAAAATATGCTAGATTTGTAGGCTTGATTAGTTAAATGTGTTGGATCTCAATGTGACATGATAAGGAACCAATTTGACCTCATGAATTAAGCTAAAACTTGAACTGGGTAATTGAATAATCTAATAATGAAATAATGTGCCAAGTGTGTGTGAGGAAAGCTTGAATGTTCATACAGTGTGTGCCAATCTAGAACTTGCCCCGTTAGTCCTGCTAAGATAATCTAGGCTAGAAGTTAGGAAATGATCATAGGCCCTTGTTCAAATAAGTCCACTCAAGCCTAAAATGATCCAACCAAATGAAATCAATGTTCTCTTTGATCCAAATGTTTGAGCCTAACATAGACCATTTCTTTCAATTCACCTAACTTACCTTCCCTAAAATAATTGTTTTGACCTCAGTCCATCCTTGAACATGTGCACCATGACTTAGGCCAAAAGTCTAAGTTGAGGGTGGCTGATTCAAAACTTACCTTGATCTTGGCCCTAGTCCGACATCGGATATTATGCACCTCAACTCATGCTAAACACATAAGTTGAGGGTGGCTATGAAAAAGGAAATCGAAAGAAAAAAGGTATGAAAAGAGTTTTGTGTTAAAGAGAGAAATAGAAAAGAAAAATATGTGACTTTGTGCAAAAGAAGCAAAAGATGAATAACAAAAGTGCCGAAAGAAATAAAGAAAAATAAAGTTAAAAAAAAAGAGTGAAAAATATGAGCCACAAAGTCAAAAGTCACATATGTGTTGAAAAGAGTCAAGGTAAAGAAAGTAAAATGAAAGGATGTCAAAAATAGGTTGAAAAAAGAGGTAAAAAGAAAAAAAAGGCAATGTAATGTCAATGAGGACAGAAAGTCACTAAAAAGTACCCAAATGTACCACACCTGACCCTGAACCTACTTTACAAGCTAATAAAGACCTATAGTGATCCTAGCAACTAGTTTGGAGAGTCTAAGCAGTGAAAATAAAGGCAATTTTATGGTATTGAGCACTAATTGTACTTAAATTCACTTCTGAGCGTGAGTGTTAAATGAATCCTAAAAACTTGAAAGACATATCTATTGTGTGTGAAAAAGGATTTCTTTTGAAGTGAGGGCACAAGTTACATTGTTGGAGAATTTGATACCTTGGTGATTCTAAAAGGTGTATGTTGTGATGTATGTTGGTCGATCTATGTCATGTTTTGATCCGTATGAGTTAGCTTGTTGAGTCTAAATTAAGAGATTTGCACTAAGGAAATAGGATGGATTGAAAAGGCCATGTGATTGCTTGATTTTGTAGGTCTGTTTCTACACAAGTGTTGTTTATAGTGTTAGTGTGTCGCTTGAGGACAAACAACAAGTTTAAGTTGAGGGTGTTGATTTACCGTGAGTTTACGGTAGTTTTTATACATTTCACTTAAGAGTTGTGTGTGTCTAGGGCCATTTTGTATTAGAAATAATGTTTTATGTGTTATGTTTGCAGGAAATAGGCTTGGACGCGGTTGAGTGAGATGACAATTGAAAGTATGCAGAAGGTGCCACACACGGAAGTGGTCTACGGACCGTCGTTGGGTAGGCATGGATGGATCATCATGGAATTCTGACCAAGTATGGAACTACGAAGCGACTGACGGACCGTAAGGCGACCCACGGGTCGTCCTGCACATCCGTCGAATGGGTTCAGAGAGTTGAAGTTCCAATACCTGATGAAAAATCCTAAGTGTGGAGCCACGGAAGAGGACCCACGGACCGTCCTGCACGTCCGTCGTTGATGATTTGAGAGTGAAGGTTCCAGGTCCTGCTGAAAAGTTCTAAGTGTTGACCAACGGAAGGGGACCTACGGATCGTAGGTCAACCCACGGTCCGTAGGTCGAGGCGTCGATTAATGCCGCGTTCCAGAAGTTTATTTCTTTATTTTGTTTTCTTTTTGTTTAGGACATGTTTTTCTATAAATAGGGTATGTAAACCTCATTTTTGGGGGTAAACATTATTGTTTACTTTTAGTTCTTGGTATTTGGTGGAATTAACTTGCAACTTTAGCAATTTGATTTTTGAATTTCGTTTTACAAGATTTTGACTTTAAAATTCCATTGGAGATTTTGGGTTTCTTCTACTCTAATCGTAAGTTCATGAATTCTCTTTATCAAAACATGAATTGTATTCTTTCAAGCATGAGTAGCTAAATCCACAACTATGATTGTGGGAACCATGAGGAATTAACAAAGTATGAATAATAATTAAGTAATTCTTGAATAGTGTTTATTCATGTATTGGTAATTCTTTTGCTTAGAAGTCTTTTTAACGGTGGCCAACGTTAGAACTCGCCTCATTGCTACTTGCCGGACCAAGGAGGTAGTTAATGAGAAAATAATTAACAACAAAGATTTAGTGGATGCTATCTAATAGTCAAATGTCAACTGGTGCGAGGGTGAAAACTAAGTCATACATTGATGTGATGTCTAATCTGAGGTAAATGTAAGGGTTAGTAAAGTATACACTCGTAGCCGGACCAAGGTGTGTAGTGAAATTTCCTATTTGGAGGACCAATCACCTAGGGATACCTATCTTACCAACTTTGCATGTAAAACGCTAGGAAAAGATTACTTCTATTAGGATTACTGCATTAAGAGCTTATGCGGAACACATACACCCTAGTTTCTCTCTCATATTGATAACTTAAGGTTTGAATCCTGCTCACTTGTTACATAAACAACAATCGGTTATTTGCTTACAACCCCCCCCCCCTTTAATTACTTGTTTCGAAAATAGTTTGACTAAATGGATATAATAGTGAGTTAAGTTTAAGTCTGAACCATATTTCTTGTGGGATCGACCCCAACCTACAAGTTGGGTTCTTTATTTGACGACGATCGCTTATACTTCTTTAATAGAGGTGCAATTTGAGTGTATCAACAAGGCGAGGTGATTTGTTGATATTTATGTTTTAATCAATAAAAATGAATATAAGGCAAGGTGATTTTTTCAACTGATATATATAATTAAAAACCTTCGGTCCCAACTGATAAATTGAGGTTTCGATTCATATGCTGGATAAATAAAAACACAATAGACTATTGAAATTCATAGATTGTTAAATTATGTAATTTTAATTAATTTCCAATAAAAGTTGTCTTTTGTTGGACATTTGAACTATTAGCTAGCTTAAGCTTATGTGATGGCTACATAGAGGAGTTATATGATTTGGAAAGCCTAGTAAACTTAGTTGGATTCTCTAGTCAAACATCTACTTATTAGTAACTTTTTATTTTATTATATATAAGGATTTATCTATTTGTATATAATATATCTATTAAATAAGGATCTATCTATATCTATCTCTCTATATATATATGGAGTCTATTAGTTATAGGTTTGGCTCCTAATTGAGTAGGATTTGTGTGATTTTGAAGGCCTAAGTAGCTAGTAGCCTTAGTTGGATGATCTGTAGAACTACTTCTTCATGAACTTCATAAAGAGTCTACCTACAATAGGTTTGGCTCCTATTCTACGAGAAAATGCTCATAAATGAAAGTTTTAAAAACAATCACTATTAAGAGCCTATTTGGTATTGTTATTGGAAAATTTTAATTTTTATGATGTGTGAGGCACACATAGTGTCCATTGTGTGAGGTCTTTTTGGGTTGTCATTTGTATACCGTGGGGCCCATATTGTACTTCATTTCCTTACTTTTTCTCTTCCAATTTTAATTTTTTCTTTTCCTTTTTTTTCTTACTTGTATTTTCTTTTGTTTGCTTGTCAACTCTTACTGTAATTCTATTTTAATAGAAAGAATATATATATCATTAATTTGATGAAAAATTAAAGTAATATGTCACAAAATATTAAATTAATTTTTTTTTTAAAAATTGAAGAGATTGATGATAGTGAAACTAAAAATAATAAATTGAACTCTCACCAAAAAAGTAAAAATTCATATAATCAACCAATTGAGCTACTAAAATTCAATCGGTATTATTTATTACACTTAAATCCATAATTTAATTTTAATTATATAAATTTTAGTCATTAATTTATTTTTTGAGATTTTCAATTTTAACCACCCAATTCTTAAATATCAAATATGTTTTATTTTTGTTTATTCTATAACCACTTAATGTATTTGAATGTTTTGTATTAATAATAATGTATTAATGATATCAAGCATTCAATTATCTTTTCTTTTCCATATTTGTTAAATTCTCTACTTCTATGACATGTATCCATTAATTATTGCTAATATTAATTTTGTGTTTTTTGGTCAAGATTTTCTTTTTAAATTTTCTTTATGTTAAGCGTTTTAAATGTGAAACGGAACTTTTATAGATTCATTTTTTCTTGTGTGTTACAAGAATTAATAGAAAAAAAGAGTCAACCAAATGAATTTGTGAAATCATAAGATAATAGTAGTATGAATATATATTTTTGCACTAAGAGGTAGGACTTAAAAATAATACTATAGAAACATTGATTAAAAAAGGGTGCAAAGATAAAATAGAAAAAGGGTTTTGCAAAGGAAAAAAAATGCAGATAAAGAAAAGACTAAATTTTGAGAAAATGGAAGTGAGAGAGAGTGTGTCACAACAAGAAAAGGGCTCACAAAAACACTTGTCAAAAAGAAAGGGTGCCCTCACACAATTATTGTTGGTTGTATCGCAACCACAATAAAAAAATTCTTACTGTTGGGATCTCAGAAACACTTATTTTGAGAAAAAATATATTTTTTGGAAAAATTAGGTCTTTGCAAACCTGTAAAACTGTTTTTAAATAAAAGCAGAAGTAGTTTTTCTATTGTTAGAGGAACTTCATAAAATTATTTTTTTTCAAACTTAAAATATCCCTTTCATATATATATATATATATATATATATATATATAATAAATTTTATTCGTTTGTGTATTATTATTATTATTATTATTTTATGTATTACTTTGCAAAATTGGAAAAAAAAAGATAACATCAATATTTTTGCAAGATTAGAAAAAAGAAACAAACAACAATTAAAGATTTCAATCCTCCAATAATGTATAATATTAATTGGAAATTTGAATCTGAATATTTTTTTTATTATTATTTTTTTGTAATAGATGTTTAAACTAGTTTCTCCCTATAAAATAATCTTAATATTAAAAGTATATGAATACATGTCATTTATCGTAATTTGACTCTCAAAAACATTTTTTTTAAAAGATTAGTCAAACACAATTTGCTTATAAAAAAATAATTTTCAAACGAATTAGTCAAAGACGAATTGCTTTCTTTTCTAAAGCATTTTTTTGAAAAGTTATTTCTAAAATAGTGCTTATGAAAATAAGAAATTTTAGCAGCAATGTCCAACAGGCTCTAAGTCATTTTGTGACATTTGTTCTAAATCCCACGATATAAATCTTCTTATGACAATTTTATTATGAAGATTAGAAAATCGCCACTGTTAAGTATAATATGTGGTGACTCCCGCAAATTTTTTATTTTTGAAAATTATATATTATTATATTTAAATAATATGATATATAACAACTAATGTTGAAAGTTAACTCATTATATATGCACACAAAAACACATCCTTCTCCTTCTTCATTTTAATAGGATTGTAACTTTTGATCCTTTATTTTTACTTATTAAGGTAATCTTTAAATATATATTTTACTTTGTCTAATACCCAATTTCATTTCAATGTTTTATTTTCATATATTACTTTGTTTTGTATTAGATATTTGTGTTATTTAGGGATTTTGATTGTTAAACATCACAAAAAATTAAATTTCATAACAATTCAAGCTAAGATTTTTTTATATATATAATTGATCTGTTTGGCTGAAATATATCATATTTATATATATGAACTTTAAGAGAAAAAAACCTTAAGATACTAAATCAATAGTCATATTTGTTAGATTTGTTATTGTATACATTTTAACTTTATTTAAGCTCTTGTAATAGTTGATTTTAAGGTCAAAAACATTCTAATTAATAGCTACTAGTAAATTGTCAAAAAATGAAGAAAAAAAAAAGTCAACAAAGGAAAATTGAGTCGTGAGAAGTTTGAAATAACTTTCTCCCTACTCTTGATTTTGTGCAAGTGGGTGAACGCGTTACAAATTAAGCTACTCACTTGAAATATAACAATATTCTTGACATTTACCTTCAAGAAAATCCAAAATATTCTCAAACATACCGCAAATTTTCTACTTTAATTTTACTCTTCAAATGTTAAATTAAACTACGTATGAAGGACTCATATAATGTTTGGTACTGTACGTAGTGATACGTAAACAAATTGCAACTTATCATCTACACTTTAATCAACAAATATATATATATATATAAAGTGAGGTGATGAATTGAGGTTTCGAGTCATAGGATAAATAAAAACACAATAGACTATTGAAGTTCATAGATTGAGAAATTGTGTAATTTTAATTTCCAATAAAAGTTATCTTTGTTGGACATTTGGACTATTAGCTAGCTTAAGCCTATGTGATGGTGCTACATGTGTTGTGGTGCAATGGTGAGACTGCTCTACCCTTAACTAGAGGTCTCGAGTTTCAATCTTGAGTATAGAGAAAATCTTATTGGGAGCGTCACTCCCGAATGGGCTCTACTGTGCGCGATTCAAAGTTAGTCAGGACTCTAATACAGACTCAGGACTCTAATACTGACTCGAGTTTTGGAAACACACGCGCGCACATATATATATATATTATAAGGAGTACTCTATTAGTTTTAGGTTTGGCTTCTACTTAAGCAGGATTTGTGTGATTTTGAAGGTTTAATTAGCTAGTAATCTTAGTTGGATCATCTATACGACTGCTTCTTCATGAACTTCCTAAAGAGTAAATATAATAGGTTTGGCTCCTATATTATTACTATATATTAGAAGAGTCTAGGATTTACTACCATTGTTCCAATTAAATCATTACAAATGTCCAATACTTACTATATAAAATATATAAGTGGGCCCCACCTCCTTCCACTTAAATAATATTTTTCAACCTTATCATG
>JAJOOS010003767.1:0-26963 GCA_029582725.1 Solanum chiquidenum
AAAGGAGAATTCAGGCCCTACGTAGTTCGAATGGCACAGGAAATTTTCATTTTCATTCATTCATTTCTGGCGATTACAAGGAAAATGAAAAACAGACACTAAAGCTCTTAAAAGATAAAATGTGCCTCCATCCAAGTCGTTCTTCTTCCAAGTGTCGCATTAGTCACGGGAGTAAATTCATATGCTTTAAGGGTAATTTTTCTCATTCCCTTCTTTCTACCGTCCCTGGAAAGGAGGCTTATAGACAATTTCCTCCTCAAGTTCCTCTTCAACAGACTCAGGTCCAGTGCCTTTGGGACCACTGTTGGTGGCCTCTTGGTTGAAGAAAAAGTATTTTTCATGTAGCTCTCGAAGCCTCATGGTTATATCATTCTTGAAGACGTCATGTTCCTTTCGCATAGCAACCGTCTCCTCGTTCACGATAGCATATCTCACCATTTTAGCCGCTAACTCCGCGTCCAGTGCTGCACTTTTGGCTTGCGCAGCTGTGGTGGCTAATTCTACTTTTGTTCTTCTTCCTTCCATTTCTCGAATCTCTTGTTTAAATCGACATAGTTTCATCCTTAAATCCTCCTCTGTTAGCTCCATCTCGATATTTTTTCCTTCTTCCATCTTAGCGGTAATTTCACCTTTCCTGAGATGATAGAGTAATGTTTTTAGGATTTGGTAGTGAGATTTTATTTTTGGCTGAGAAACTCAAGACTCAGGAAACTTGGTCGGACATTTGGTAGTGACTTGTATTTAGAATTGTGGAGATTTCAGAATTATTATTTTTTTGAAAAGGAGTGGGGTAAAAAAATGTCCTCATTCAAAGCAACAATATCACATAAACAGTTAAAGCACATAAGTAAACAAACAAATATCGCGTCCTAAACATGGATGTGACCCTTTTGTGCCAAGGGTAGGCCTAGCGAATTGAAGGATGTATATGTGTTTTTTAAGCCAATTAATTATCCCCAAAAATACTTCATTAATAGCATTCAAAATGTTTGACAAACACAAAATTAGGGAAATGAGTTCGGAAAGTAAATTACAAAACAAAGTACAAATAAAGCAATCCCACGCATGGGATGATAATAGACTTCAAGCTCCTCCTGAACTTTCACCAAGTCTGGTTTTCTTAGCTATGCTGACCTCTTCCCACATAGCATATTTGTTTGCCCACAGGTGATCTCCAACTAACCGTGCCCTTTCCTGATGTCTGAACCTCTCGACCGACTGAATCTGTTGTTCCATGCTATCATCCAATTCTGACATGCATTGCCTGGATCTTCATAGATCTTGCTTCAATTGAGCTATGACTTTGGCGTCTTCTGAATGCCGATGCTGATGCTCCAACTCATTCCTATCAAACTTCTCTTGGAGTTGATGAAGTCGAATATGATGTTTGGCTCCAACATCTGCGATAATATGGGGAACATTTCGACCAGGCTCGATAGTTCCAGCGAGGCTCTTCTTCAACCATTCCTTGTAATCTTTAGAACATTCTGGACGGAACCTATTTGGCACCGGCTCACCCAATACCCTTCGAGTTTTCCATAATTGAAGCATCTTTTTAGTAAAAACGACTTCGCCATTTTCATGATCCATCACAAATCTTGTCATATCTTCGATTTGAGGAAGCTCTTGTTTCCCTCCTAGTTGTCTAAGAACTCGAGAAAGAGCATATGGTCGAGTTCCTCTCAACCCAGCAAATATCAAGTAGGGGGATTTTCCACTTCGTATCACTATTTGTTTTGTTACTACCAAGCATGGGATCGACCACTGTACATTTTCCTCTCTCAAACCTTGAAGTCTCGGGTACCAAAATTCTTGACCTCCAGTCCTGTTGAAATGGTTATGTTGTACCCACCAATCATGACTTTCGAGTCTGTTCAGTCTTTCCAAAGGATATGGTTCTGTTGGATTATGAGATTTTATCAAGTGTCTCATCATCCACCATTGAAGTATTAGGTTGCATCCTTGAAATAAACGTGTGCCATTTTTGCATTTATCCAGTGCCCTGTAAATGTCAGCAAGGATCATGGGAGCCAAATTGTAGTATTTTCTTGCAGATCCGTAGCCTACTCCATTAAAAATAGCATGAGTAACCATTACTACACTTGGATGGATGGTGTAGTTTGGTCCTTGGGGAAACACCATTGTCCCAAGTAGGCATATCACAAAAGCGAGGGGACGTGTTTCCTTCCATTTTTCTTCTGAGACAAACTCCTCTTTGAACTTCTCGTAAGCTCTTGCGCGTCCAAATCGATAATACAACTTCCGGAGTGGAATATTCGACCCAGGAAGCCTGTCCATCCACTCAGCTTTGACAAGTGACAGATTTTCTTTTATTTCGGCAAAGTCCCACACCTTTGGAAAGAGAAGATCAGTATCGGGTTGACGTTTCCTTTTGTTGCACATGCCAACACTCTCGTAACTGGCAAGAATTTCATCTATAGTCGGAGTCAACTCTACTTCCCCAAACCGAAATGCCATGTTATCGCTATCCCAAAATTTCACCATCGTTCCAATTAAGTCGGGATAAGCCACCATTTCCATTAATGACGGGAGATGGCCTATGTGTCTTTGAACTTTATTTTTGTCTTCCTTGTTCATGAATTTCCACCAAACTTGGAGGTAAGGATCAGGTATAGTCACCATTCGGGTCCTCAACGGCTCACATGTCGAATTCATCCTACAAGAAAACAAACAAGGTAAGTTATCCCCCCCATATATAATTGATTTGTTTAAATCGACATTTACATCCTTCAATTAAAACACATAAGTATGATTGTCTTTTTATTGGCAAATGGGCCAAATAGACACAATGTGGGTTTCTAATGGGCCCAACACACCTTGGGTGTTGGGTCATCTTAGTTCAAAATGCTCTAAAAGTCAGGATTTGGTCTCGCTCTATGCTAGTTGACTAAGAGTGGCTTTGAAAGACCGGAAATCCAAGTGGACAACTTAGGCTGGAATTCACGACAACCATTGGACGCATGACGTACCAATAAATCGTCGATCCTTCCGAAAAAGGGTTGAGTATTAAAAGTTCGATTGCGATTATGCAGAAACCGTCCTTAATATACTATACATACAATAGGAAATGCAATGAATGCAATGACAGTTATATCAAATTTAAACACGTTAAGCACAAATGAGCAACTCAGTAATTAATCACAATTAATCAAATAGTCAAATCTTATGGTTAGAACTTAATTAAGTCCCCAGCAGAGTCGCCATTTCTGTTTTACTCGAAAATATATGTAAAAGAAGAATGACAGTTTTTGGAAAATCGATCAAACTTATGATTTAAGAGAAATCGAATTTCCAAAAGAACAGAGTCGCCACTTAATTTTTTAGTAAAAATCAAGAAAAAATACAAGGTTTTCAAAAGATTTAAACAGATAAAATCAATCGAAAATAAGAGGGTTCGAAGTTCAATGTGCATTCCGAGAAGGTGTTAGGCCCTCGAAATGCCCGCTAACTCGCGGTTGACCGGCGATTTGACCAAAACGATTTTGACTAATTTTGAAATTTTAACTAAGTAAAAAGGACTCATAACGACTTTGACTAATTTTGACATTTTTGCTAAGTAAAAGAACTCATTTACTTTATCTATTTTTGAAATTTTAACTAAGTAAATGAACTCATTTATTTATTACTATTGCTATTTTCATCACTTTATTTTTATTATTGTCATTTAATTATCTTAAGGGGAAATGAACCAAGGGAGAATTTTTCTAAAGGAGAATAATAAGTGACGAGACCGATAATAAAGTAAGAGCTAAGTAATAAAATATATATACTTTAAATTTAAATATATATAAAAATAGTGAAATGGCTATCTTTGAGAATTAATTAAATTCAACCATAAAAAATAAACAAAATGTTAGTCAATCAACAAATAGACGAACAAATTAACTAAGAGAGAGATATTGAATTTGGGCTTTTGCCCAAATTTCCAAATCTGCACAAAAATGAAGTAATAATTCATTGGGCTTTGGCCCTTTTTCCATCTTCCTTGATCATGATGTATACAAAGTGTATACTTGGTATATACACCACGTATACAACTGATTCTTGAACTTCCGAACCTGTATTTTTATTTTAACTCTGTATTTCTACACTTTTCACCTGTATTTTCACGTTTTTGACCTGTATATCGTATTTTCTGACTGTATGTCACCGTAAACAACATGTATATCACTGTATACCAGCTGCATTTTAGCTGGTTTTTGGCTTTTCCAGAACACAAAATTTAATTTTCGATATTATTCTGCCGCTCTCAACCTGTACACCATTTTTGCTGACCCGATTGACTCAATAGAAAGGGTTTGAACCTTTATGGCTCCCTCGAAATGCGATGGGAGAAAAGTCCGCCATGGACTCAAATCAAGCTCACATGTTACCAAGAAAAAAAAAGAAAACAAGTTAACCAAGGGAAAGGACCTTGAACAAGTAATAAGTGGGTATACCAAACCAAAATAAAATGAACAAAGCTATCATCCAACTAACTTAGTTGACCAAAACAAAATGCATATGTGCACAAAGTAATACTCCTAACAGACTCCACTCAAAACATTCAAAGTAAACGATCATCATGCTTAGGATAAATAAATAAATAAAATAAAATAAAAAGTAAAATAGAAAACAAACTCAAATAAAGAAAGCGGTCGGTCGAACCATTTGTTAAATGTGACCATCCAACGCTACCAAAAGAACACATGCCCCACTTAAATCATTTTCTAACAACTAAAGGATATGATAAAACTTATTTATAGACCCTCTAATTTAGACCCCCAAAAAATGAGCCAAAATAAACTTCAAAAACCAAATATTGGTGATGACTAACAGAAAGCCAATAGAATGAACATGATTCTCGTAACTTTGCAAATAGCGAGCAGGAAGACAAATATACGAATACGATAGGAATTTTGGAGGTGTCCACGATGATTATAAACAAATATTATCGCTCAAGGATACAAGATGGAACAAATAAAGGCACCATATTTGAAGAAATCTCATGCCAAATTAATACTCTACTAAACAGGGGACAACCATACTACTTCCAAGTTTAACAACCAGTGATGCAGATCAAATAGATGAAAACATCGACCTTCCAAATGCTAACAGAAAAAAAACACTCAGAACGAAGTCATGTTGTGGATGGCGTAAGTGATACCATAAAGCGAGCAGCAGAACAAACCACATTCATCTAACAAATCGAGAACATAGTACGAGCAACATTTGAGATATTAACCACGGCAAACGAGTCATTAAACCAAATCTGAAGCATCACAAAATGACTACGACTAACAGCACGCAAGCATATCTTGTATCAACATGAATATAGGGAAGAATAATGAACCGAATCCCAAGCCGACATACTGAACTCAAAATCTACTAAAAAGTTAAGTTGTTTACCTTATTGAGGGCAGCGAACGTGACGAGACGAGCCTAGAAGGACCGCGACTTTACCACCAACTTCAGAACACAAACAGTAGCCCAGAATCCGGGCCAGAATACCCAAATATTTCCCTCGAGTTCAAAAGAAACTTGTAACAGAGAAGAAAATAACACAAAGATCCTAAATGAGTTGATTTTCTCTCTTTTGGAGTATTATCCAACTACTTCCACTTAAGTTGCTCTCTATAGTTCTGCTAAAAAATTCCAACCCCCAAATCCCTTATACAATGGATAAGAGGAGAATATATATAGGAGACTACTAGGGTTCGAATTATTTTTGGGGGGAAAGGGATGAAATCAGATATAAAAATGGGGCAAACCAAGGCCCAAATTCGAAATTCAAAATCAAAAACTCTTTCACCAATTTGGTGAGGCACCTTTTCTTGCGATTTTCGCCCATTCTTGAAGAGGAAAGAAGGGGTAGGACGCGTGCTGCTGCGATAGTACTATTGAAAGGGACGGGAAGAAGAAGAAGACAAGGAGGGGCAGAGTACTATTGTACTCGTAGACGTCGTGACGATTTTCGTGAGTTGCCGCTTGGATTGTTGATGTCGCCGTTTACGCCGTTTGCTGGAATTAGCGCTGAAGAGGTCCTGGGTTCTTTGTGAAGAGGAACAGGGGCGGGTCGGGTCTGGGAATGTCAAGCGTGGAATTGGGAACGGGTCATTTGGAATTGGGTTGTTATTACTGTATGTATATGGATTTGGTAGGGATTAGTATTGTTGGTGGGCTGCTGTACGTTATTATTTGCTGGACATGGAATGTTGGGCCATAATTTTGGTCAAATTTGAGAAAAGGACCAAAATTTTGGTCCTTTAAAAATTGATTAAGCTAGAATTGGATTTAAATTTCGCCATATGCATCTAAATTAAAGCCAAATGTAGTCGAACTTAGTTGATTAGGATAAGTTCGACTAGTAATTAAGCAAGATGAATTAATATAGATTAATCAATAAGCTTCTTAATTTCAACAAAATAAAATAATTGACTTAATTATTAATAAAATAATTTAAAATATAAAATATTATGTAACTAAACTAATTAACCAAATATTTGATTTAAACAAAATCTTTTTTCGACTATTTTCAAACATTTATAAAATATACTAATTAGACACATAATTATATAAAATATCATATTTATTATTTAAAATTATAAAAATGACAAAACTACTTAAAATGACTTGAAAATTATTTTGAATTTTATAAAGCCAATTATTTCATTTAGAATTTAGGAAGCTCGATGATTGATTTTATATTGTGGAGGTCCAAAATTGGGTGTCAACACTAAGCACATATCATGCATGTTCAGTAAATTCAAAGTACTGACACATACTTTTGTGCTACATCGTTGTATGATGTAGGTTTAGTCGCCCAACATCCATCCTGCGCTTAGCTTGACTTCCAGTCCGTATTCAACAGGTTCAATGGTGAGTCCTCATAGTTCGAGGACTATAGACATGCTTTACATTTCAATATTTACTTTTTAGTTTCAGACTTGTCAGAATTACCTGGGGGAATGTCCCAGTAACTCAGATCAGTTAAAGGCTTTCAGACATAGATAAGATTCAGATTGAGTTGTTAGTGTTGTTTACAGTCATCACTATACTCTTCATATATTTTAGGGATAAGACATAAATACCCCCCTAGACTATGACCGAAATCTCAGAGGCTCATATAAACTTAACGAAGGTCCTATTACCCCCCATTAACTCATTTTTTCGTATTTTTGTGCACCTTTTGTGCTGACGCCCCTTCAACCACCCAAGTTGGTTGTGTTTGTACACACTCGCCTGCCACGTGTGTAAATATTTTTTTTAATTAAAAATTAATTAATTTAGAAAAGGTTAAAAAATTTAAAAAAATATTATTTTTTTAAAAAAAGTATTCTTATTTTCTTTATCTTGTATTTAAATTAAGTTAATACACATTTTTTTACCTTGTAACAATTTTTTTTTTTACCTACATTCGTAGATTTTTCTCTTTTATTTTTCTATTGATTTTTATTTTCTTTGTCTTTCGTTTTAATTTGATTTCAAATTTAATTCCAAATCTCTTGTATTCAAAATAAGTTAATTTTGAACGGATATCAAAATAAGTGAAGAAAATCAAATAAAACATAAAAAAATTAAAGGACACTTTTAAATTATTTTAAAGAAAAATACACATAATTTTTTAAAAATAATTAAAAGTGAAAATATAATAAATTAATGAAAAAAAGGTTTGAAGTGAAAAGAAATTAAAATAAATATTTTACAAAGTAAGAAATAAAAATAATTAACAATATCTAAGTTTTAATATCAATAAAAATGTGTACTAACTAATTATAAAGTTACCAATAAAAAAAATGAAATGTGTCCAATTTGTGCACTCATCACTTGATTTCAAGAGAGTGTGCACACTCTCTATATCAAGTCAACATTTGTGGTGTATTTATTCCATTTTAAATTAGTTTAGGGGGGTGATAGGACCCTAGTAAAGTTTAGGTGTGTATTTGAAATTTTGGTCAGAGACTAGGGGGTACTTCTGTCTAATCCCTTAAAATAAGTTTGAGGAATTTTCATAAGTAACGCCACTTTACTGTTAAATTTATCATACATATTGACAACCAATTTTGGCCCTCCACAATATAAATTAATCATCGAGCTTCTTAAAATTCCCAACGATTTGAAATAATTGACTTTATAAAATTCAAAATATTTTCCAAGTCATTTTAATTAATTCCATCATTTTTACGATTTTTTATATATATTTTATTTAATTTTGTATGTATTTAACAAAAATTCAAAAATCATCTCAAAAAAGATTTTATATTTTAAATTTTTGGTTAATTAGCTTAGTTAAGTAATAGTTTATATATATATATTCTATTTTTTTTGAAATAATTAGTTTTTTAATTAAGTTGATTATTTTATTTTGTTAAAATTGAGAAGTTCATTAACTAATTTATATTAATTCATCTTATTTAGTTTTTAGCCGAATCACCAACTAAACTCAATTTGGCTAAATTGTTAACTCTAAATGGCTACAATTGACGATTCTAACTACTTCCTTCCATGGCTTCCACTAAATTTGAGAGACCAAGTTTTGGGCCTATTTTTCAGCAGCCCACAACATTCCCTTTAGCTCACTCTTAATTCAAATACCCAGTCCCAACTCATTCCAGCAAACACCAAATAATTCCCAGCCAAACCCGGCCGACCCCACTCTGCTTCTTCTTCCTCACCACGCGAGAAGATCAAGCAGAAGGCTGCGAAAAGCGACCCCATTTTTTTCTTCATCGCAGCGAAAATCACGGACAACAGCAGAAAATCGCAAAAAACCAGTACCCTCAGCCAACTACTATGCAAATCCATAACTCTAGCAACCTAACCGATCATATCATTGTTCCCTTTTCCCCTATTTTCAGAGATCTTCAAATATCCTGCACTGTTGATCTCGAAAAGAAGCAAAGGAAAATTCAAACTCTTCTTTCAAAAATCCAACGAATTTCCTCCCAAAATCGCCCCAACTTCCCCTATAAATAGTTCCCCATGCTCAAGGGATGAGGACACGTTTTGGAGTTTAATCGTGAAGCAATAGTCATTTTACACTCGAAAATTTCAAACGGTTCTCTAATCCTTGGTTTCGAGAAAATCTCTGTTTGTAGTTGGTTTTGAACTTCTTGGCTTGCTATTAGTATTTGAATCTTGTGGTAGAAGAATCACTGTCCAAAGCTTGTCGTTCCCAGTTCTGCTGCCCCCTAAAAGGTAATACTAATTCCAATTCAAGTGTCTTTCGTTCTTAATGCTCTGTTATGTGATTCTCAACTGTATGAGTTGTTTATACGTCGATATTTTGAGATATCTTTTTACTAACGATCGTAAATCAGTATGTAATTGGTCTGCTAATTGGTAATGCTTTTTCGTCTTCTTTCGCTCAAAGTCGGGCTGATCCCATTTGATGTCGAGATGTTTACCTCCTGTTAGTGTTCTTTTACTTCATTACATGATTTCATCTTGTTGTTCATTATTTGTGGTTTAGTTTGAAGTTCGTTTTCACTAGTGAGCTGATTTTCATTCTTGACTAGTGTAAATAGTGTAGGTAGATGTAAAAATCGTAGTAGCCTCAATTAACTTATCGACATCGCATACCATTACATATACTTATCTGTGGCTTGCACTAGTAATGTTCTCATGGAGATGTTGTAAGTTTTAGGTGTATATGTTGCTCATGTTGCCTAGTAAAGTTTAATGTGTGTTTATCAAATTTGTATAGCCTTAGGAATGAGATTTATTCATTACTGCACCCCTATTTGGTTTAGTTTCCTGATTCATGTTAGTGTTTGTTGTTGAAGTTATGGTAAGTGAAATTGTGAAGACATCTTGCCAAAATTGTTCCTCATAATGAGTTGTTATCTTTTACAGCCATAAACATGCACTAGTAAATGCTTGGCAAACTTGATCATTGTATTTGCTTGGTTTTGTTGGCACTTCAGTTAATTTTTAATTAATTATGCTCATATTTTTATCTCATATTTTTAATATAAAAAAAATCAATAAAATCAAGTTATAGTTATAGTTCACATATGCTTTACCTTCATGTGCTTACATCAATTTAAAAAATACATACTTGGTCATTTTCTCAAAAAGGTTAGTCGAAACTTTTATTCTTCAATTAATTTTAAATGGTTTCAATGCTCAAACCAATTTGGTTTAAATTATTATTTTTTTAAAAATGAGTCAAATAAATTCTAATTAATCTAGTTTTATTAAAATTCTAGTCACTTGTATTTCAAGTCAAATGTTTCATTTTCGATCCCTTTCTCTAAAAAATATTTAAAAAATGTGTCATTTATTTAACTATTTTCTCAAAGTTAATCAAATATTATAAATTATTACTTTTATGTTAAAACACTTTTTTTCTAAAAATAGTCCAAACATATTTTAGTCAAAGTCGCAGGTCAACCGCATGTTAGCGGGCACTTCGAATGCCTAAACCCTTCTCGAAGTGTAAATTGAACTCCGAACCCTCTTTGGTATTTTCAAATGACTTTTTTTCTCTATTTAAATCTTTGAAAATTATAAGTTTTCTTAATTTCTTTAAAAAATTAAGTGGGGACTCTTTTCCAAGTATTTTTCTCAAATTGTTTTATACTTAGAACATTTTCAAAAGGTGATTTTTTTAAAGATAGTAAAATTATGGCATAACAGAAATGACGACTCTGCTGGGTAATCAATTAGGTTCTAACCATAATGACTTGACTCTTTTTGACTATTTGCTAATATTTGTTGAACTGTTTTGCCTCATATGTGCCTTATTTGCTTAAATTTATATTAACTGTCATTGCATGCATATCATTTATTCCGTCAAACGGCTTTTTTTTTTATTTCGCTTAAAGAACGATTATGTGGGCTGCAGTCATTCGTTAACCAAATTATTCTCGGTGTTACCTTGGTGAATGTAGTTGGCCACTGGATGGTCAACGGTCGCTAACTGCTCCAACCCAAGTTGTCCGCTTGGGTCACATGTCCACTTCAAATAAACCCCACTCTTAGTCAACTAGCGTAGAGCAAAATCAAATCCCAAATTTAGCGCATTTGAACTAAGTTGACCCAACACCCAAGGCGTGTTTGGGCCCATTAGAAGTCCACCTTGTGTCTATTTGGCCCATTGGTCAATAAAAGACAACCATACTTATGTGTTTATATTTAAAGGATGTATACGTCATTTGGCAAAACATTGTCTCTTGGATTTGGGAATTTAACAGTTTGTTCGAGTCAAAGAAGGATCAAATTACCATTGCATGTAAAGACGTTGGTATTCAAAGATGGCAAAAAGCTCAAGAATGGAGAACCTTCCGTGGAATCATAGTTTAGGATTGTACCCCTGCGTGGGACTGATTATTTGTATCCCTTTTCCATATTAGGTATCCCCATTTAATTTGTTTGCAAAGTTTGTATAAATTCTAATTTTATGGGGCAATAGAATGTTTCAAATGACATCATACATCCTTCAATTCGATAGACCCACCTTTGGCATAAAAAGGTCACAAGTTTAGGACACGATATAAATTATTTGTGTGCTACCTGATATGATTGCTTTGTGTTGTGATGTGTCACTTTGTCTAACGCAGAATTATTCCACTCTTGTTTCTTAGAACACTCTAAGCATATATTAAAATTCACAACAACAAAGTCCATCCAAATTACTCCTGAAGTGTTGTCCAAGTTTCTCATAAAATTATAAACCCTTTATTCTAAAAAAATCTTCTAAGATTTTATTCATCCGTCACAGGAAGGTTGACTTGCTAGAATGTCAGGAAAAAGAGTCAATTTATCAATCTCACCCATTGCTTTGGTTAATGATGAAGAAACTAAAGAATCAATGTTCAGAAAATTTGTTGAGACGGAAGAGAGGATAGCTGCAGCCAAAAGGAGAACTAAGGCGTTTGCAAGGATCCCCGAAATTGAACGGGACATTAAGAAAATAAATTTTGGGAACGCTTCCTCCATGAGGGGAAAAGGTAAACAAAAGAGGGTTCAGATGATGAGAGCACTAGATCGTCACCCGACAATTGAAGAGGAAGGAAAGAAGTCTTTGGGTAGATTTAGGTTCATGTAACGCATTTCTCATGTTTGTCATTTTGTTTTTAAGTGTTATTGTAATCAAGAAATACGTGAGACTTGAGCCCATAGGGGGTACGTAGGAAGATCTTTTTGAGCCTAGTCTCTCTATCAATTTCAGGAAGGGTACGTTTAAGTTATCTTATGTAATTCGAACTACGTCAGACCTGATTTCCTTGGTGGATATGTAGGCAGCCTACTTAAGGCTCAGTCCCTATCTTTTCAATATTTATTCTCCCTTGTTAGTGAAAAATTCTGAAGAATTTCACCTACAATAGCATATGAGTGGAAGAAATTAGCAGGATTCTATGCAAGTCGACCTTCCCAATTCAATTACAAAAAGATTTCTTTTCATTTGAGTCCTCCCTTTCACCCAAAATATACCCGTGGATTAATCTGCTTAAAGCAAAATGACACTTATGTGTTCATTTTTATGTAATCTTATTTGCATATCTCTTTCAAAAACAAAAACTAACATATGTGTCTTTTGAGTTGTTCTTTTCTACAGGTAAAGACCGATCTGTGTTGAAATCAAACTGGCCGACCATCCCTACTTTACAAGATCTAAGGCAATCATATCATCCTTCCCTGATCATTCTTTGGATAAAGGCAAAGGCAAAATAATTGGTACTTCTGACGAAACAAGAATAATGGATGTGACCATCAAAAATGTTGAACTCACTAATCAGAGTGAGTTGATCTTTCAGTTAATGCAACGAATTGAAGATACGCAGGAAGAGCTTCAACAGACCAAAGATCTGGCGAAACTGGCCATTGCATCGAATGAACCCCCCTCCTCCCCCCCCCCCCGAAACTAGAAGACCTCCTCGTCATTTTCCATCACTAAGTTCCCCACAACCCAACTACTTCCCTACCCATACCACATGACCTATCACTTCCACTTCTAACCCTCCTACCATCAACTTAATTGTATCCAACGCTCCTTGTGCCAGCACTACTTACCAAACACCACCACCACCAAATTAGAACCAAGCACCTAACACTAATCACTCCCAGAACTTCACACCAACCTACCAAATCCCACCCCCAGTCTCCAATAATCCACATGTTTTGCCTAGACATCCTGCATACCCTTCCATAACATTCCAAACTCGACCAGCCTATACAATCCCTGAACCATGTCCTAGCTTTTCGTTCAACCGGAGCTGGATCACTATGAAGAAATGGAGAAGGAGCGGAGGTTGAGAGAAGAAAAACGTGAATAAGAAATGAATGTCATGAATTAGGCCATCTCTGAAGCAATTAAAAGTGTTCAATCTTCGAGGAAAATCATAGGATTTAAGTATGAGGACCTATGCATGCACCCTGACTTGGAAATCCCCGAAGGTTACAAAATTTTAAAATTTGAAACCTTCAATGGTATTGGGAACCCCATGGCTCACCTACAAGCTTATTGCTACAAACTTGTGGGTATCAGGAAAAATAATGCATTAATTATGAGGTTGTTTAGTTGAAGCCTCAGTGGGGTAGGCGTTAGAATGGTTCACATCTCAAGAACTCCATCAGTGGTCTACATGGGGGGTTTTGGCCAAAGATTTTTTGGAAATATTCCAGTTTAATGTCAAAGTTGTCCCTGACAGATACTATTTGGAAAAAATCAAGCAAAAGACCACGAAGGACTATCGTTAATATGTGTGCCGCTGGAGGAAAGAAATTGTAAAGGTACAACCTGTGATGACTGAAAACAAAATAACCTCTGCTTTTATTCGAGCTCAGGAGCTCGAGTATTACGAAAGGATGTTGCCTATGATGGGACAGAAGTTTTCGGAGCTGATCAGAATGGGAGAAGCCATAGAGGATGGCCTCAAGTCTGGAAAGGGCACAAGTCTCATTGCTTTGCAAGCCGCCAACAAATCCTCACCATCCATGGCCACAGGATTCACTAGGAAAAAGAAAGAGAATGTGTCTTCTTGTATCTTTTAGCCCGAGGCCAAGGCCACAAAGTTATTTTAGGTTTGGTTCTGCCATTGGAAGCTCCAACCGATTCCCTACCTCAAATATTTACCCACCATCTCCACAAGCTCCAATCCCTATCTACTATGCACAACAGAACTACTAAGCACCACCACCTATCTACTAAAATTAACCATCAACCTACCAAAATACACTACCAAATCACCAAGCCAATGCACCAGTCTACCAAAATCCCGGACAAAACAACCCACATGCCAACAACCTACCCCTCCCTAACCTCAAAAGAAAGCCTCCCAGAGTTTTTACTCCTTTGGCAGAAACACGTACCCAACTCTTTGAGCGTATAAGAGCGGCAAAATTGATCCAACCAGTAGACGCAAGGACAATTAATCCCACAACAAAGTTCTTTCAAGCGGATCAATGATGTTCTTACCATTCTGGAGGGGCAGGACATGATACAGAAGGATGTATCAATATGAAACATAAGATTCAAGACTTGATCGATAACACAGTCATCACTCTCCAAGCCCCTGCCCACAATGTGAACCTTAACCCATTGCCAAATCATGGGGGAGTGACCATCAACATGATTGAAAGAGACGAAGATTGGCTCGTTAATGAGACTATTATTAAAGCCAATGTCTATTGTCCAGAGTTTGTGGTAATGACTGCACTTCATCAGGCATTCACTTTGGCAAAAGAAAGAAGCAATAACCAGCCCAAAGAAAAGTTTGTCGTGCAGGCTGCTACCGCACAAGGGATGACACGTTCTGGAAGATGCTACATTCCAGAAGAACTAACTCAGGAGACACGACGAAGAGTTTTGGCGAAGAATGCAGCCTAAGGAGTATTCCATTATCAAGCATTTGGAGAATACTCCC
This sequence comes from Solanum chiquidenum, assembly GCA_029582725.1. Classification (NCBI taxonomy): domain Eukaryota; kingdom Viridiplantae; phylum Streptophyta; class Magnoliopsida; order Solanales; family Solanaceae; genus Solanum; species Solanum chiquidenum. The sequence continues at coordinate 14,871 of JAJOOS010003767.1, forward strand.
GCTCAAATTTCTGTTTGGGCTCTATTAATGAGTTCTGAGTACCATTGAAAAGCACTATTGAAGGTACTTAATGAAGAGTATGTACCGAAGGGAAAAAGTGGTGAGAATCTGTCCACTATGGTAAGTCATGTCATTGGGAGTCATCAAATCTCTTTTCGAGAAGAGGAGTTGCCACTTGAAGGAGTGATGCACAACCGTGCCTTGTATATCACCGTCAAATGCAGGGACAAGTTTGTAGCTCGAGTATTTATTGATAATGGCTCAGGGATCAATATCTGCCCATTATCAACCCTTACTCAACTAAATTATGATGTAGGAAAAATCCGTCAAAGTCGCATGAATGTAAGGGCGTTTGATGGTTCGCAAAGAGAGACCATGGGGGAAGTGGACTTGTGCATCCAAATGGGGCCTGCAAAATTTGTCACTGAGTTCCAAGTGATGGGTATATCCACAAGCTACAATCTATTGATAAGAAGACCATGGATCCATGCGATCGGAGCAGTTCCATCCACATTGCATCAACTTTTGAAGTTCATCTGGGAGGACCATGAAATTGTCATCCATGGTGAAGGTAGTGACCGTAGTTACCCTGGTTTTTCCGTTCCAGTTATTGAAGATTCCTCTTAAGGTACTGACTTACATATGGTGGAGATAATGAACGTTGCTTTTGAAGATACAACACCGCAAGTACCAATGTCGCCAGTGTATAAAATGGATGCCACAACTATGCTAAGGAGCAGTTTTAAACCTGGGCGTGGGTTAGGCAAGAATTTGGATGGCATATCTGAACCTCTTCCTATCCCACTTCAAAATTCCCCCTTTGGCGTCGATTATACACCAACAAAGGAAGAATTGTGTTGCGTCCAAAAAGTACACGCAAGTGCACGTGGTCACTCAAGTAGTATAGCGACTCTTTCGAGCTGGATTATGGAACCCAAGTGACTTCAAATCACAGACAACAACTTTGTTAAGTTTAAAATAAATTTATTTATGTGGCAAACAATTTTAGAAACTTGATTATAATTACTAAGTTGAACAATCTCACAAATTAAGTACTATAATCACACAGTTTTAAACAAGAGAATTTCACAATATGGGAAAGTAATCTAGGGTTGCAGGATAACCCGATTTTCGGCATAAAATTACTTTATCCTAGCATTCGACAGACTAACATCAATATGGATTTGCAAGGTTCATTTTACGATCATGGTCTCCCAACCTCTAATCGCCTACCACCATTGACAATCTAGCTACATCGTTGAGCGGGGATAGACATGAACCAATGGCGGAGCATTAAGCTATCTTCTCGCATATTAACCAAGCGCGGTATATAGGTATAAGACTATCCTATATACAAAACACTCTAATTTTACTCTAGAGTGAACACACTTCCCACATTCTTAGGTCTATCCCTCCATTCATCTTCCGAGTTCAAGAGCAGACAACAAGTGTATTTTAATGTTGATCATGCATTAAAATAGTTAAACAAGAATGTAAGCATAAGTCACAAAAATCCATCTCATGCTAGAAACAAATGCTAATATGCCATTAATCGTAGCTACAACCCTAGAATAAAGGACTTTAGCTACTTATAACACAAAAGATCATCAAGTAATATTTATGGATCATAAAGGAGTTTACCAAAATGAAGGAGTAGAAGAAAAGCCCTAGAAAAGGGTTAGCCAAATCGCCCAAATCGCTACTCTCCCATCTTTCTAAAACTGGATATAATAAAAACAACTCACTTAAACTATTTATAGTCTAAAATAAAACACGTGGCCACTTTCTGGTGTCCAGGTCCGCGATGCGGACCTTTTCCCTCGCTTATAGTTGCGCACATGAAAAACCCCTCCGCGACGCGCTCCCATCGCGCACTCCACTGTTAAGTGGAGTTCCTTTTCTGCACACATATCGGCTCCGCGACGCGGAGATGTTTCCTCGTAGTGTATTCTCCAGCTTCTTGGCCCTTTTTTTTCCGCAACTTCGTCTTCTATTTTCCAACCTCTGACCAGGTGCCCTATTTTGGCTCGTTCTTCTTTGCTTTTCACCCTGAAATATCTAATCATATTGGTTAGAAGACTCGACATCAAAAGACCCTCAAAACTTAATTCCGACTACTAAAAATGCTCTCAACTTAGCTATATATATGGGATAAATTGGTTATTAGGCGCATAAATCCACCCAAGATCACCACCCCACACTTATAGCTTTGTTCGTCCTGAACACTTCTACACTCTCAAGACGACAACTCTACTACACTACCCCTAATGGCATTTCAGCTTTGGCCACACAACCATCATAGCTCCACACAACATTACAAAAAAAAACGATGTATTCATTAGGATGACACGTGCAAGAACATCTAGCCTCAAGAATAGACGCTTATATTGCAGCAAACTCATGCACAACTTTTGGATCCACAGATATATCAGTTATCAGACCTTATTAAACATGTGCCCTCACCACAAATGAACACCTTGATTTACTCACGCATAACATCTTCATACAAACCCTGGGTGCGGGAAACGATTTCGCTCACTCTCAAAAGAATTCACATGCCACAACCAACTAACCATAGGCTTGCCCTTAGTGTACTGCCTCACTACTTTAGAGAATATGGAATTTCAAGATCAATTAGGTCTTTTAAGGGTTGTGATGCAGGCTAGGGGACCGGTGGGAACCATTTTTAGGATATAAAAAGTGACTGCATTCCCAAGCGCTTTAATGCACAACAAACTTCATTTTCGGACCTTCTTTCAATAACCTCCTCCTTAAGTTCCTTTTCTTGGCACCATTAGCCCCTTGTTGCAAAGCATTTACATTCACCTCTTCCCCACCATTTTCATTCTAACTTCATTCAACAAGGTTTATTCCTTTATTGATTTATATATATATAACTATTTTTATTTTTATTTTTATTTATTTATTTATGAGCCAAACTTATGCTGGGGTTGTGCCACTAAACTTCTGCTTCCTTCATTCTTGTTCACACAAAGCGCTTAGGATCTTTTGGATCAAATTTATCGGCCAGAGAAAGAATGGATATTAGCTTCAAAAGAGGCTACCAAAGAATAAGTTCGAGGCTAGAAGGGGTTAACTAGGGATATACATCAAGGTGGGTACAGGAAGGCAGAATCAAGGCTATCAAAGAATTGCCTATGTCATTTCCCAAATTCCTTATCCTTTTTTTTTCCGCTATGCAGACACACCGGGCAAGTTTTGGACCTCAATTAATAGCAAGGAATGCACAAATCTTACGCACTTGGCACACATTCAACTCAGACTGGTCAGTATATACTACTTCCCAATCACTGACACAAATCACAAGCCAATTGAAGTCACATAAAAGAGCCTAGATGTCTCAACACAAATTCATCCAATGTTGTCAACTTTCAATATAATTCAAAGCAGTTGTGCAGCCTTAGCCAAAAGCCAACCTTAGCCAAAAGCCAACCTCACAGACCCAAATGACAACAATTGCCCTTATGACGGTCGTCATCCATCTATCATAGGGCGGCTTGACACAACTATGACAACTGACTCAATCCTAAAAAACAAAATCTCTTTTTTTTCTACGGTTCAAAGGGACTGTCCTTGGCTAAAGAAACGAAAACAACTACCAAGGAACCCTAAAACAAAAATATCAAACACCAACAAGAACTATTATCAAAAACTATTTACACAGACATAGTCCCCACCCCACACCGAAAACTCAACACTGCCCACAGTGTGATATAATTCAAAAATAAAGCAAGGTAGGGCGGGTGGAACTCCCTGATCATTCATCCATGTCTGCATCAACGACAGTGCCCTCAAGAGCCAAAAGGTCACCCTCCTCTGCTTCTGAATCGGATTCACTATCCGACATGGTTCGCCTCTTGTCCTCATCAATTGGGACATCATCTCATACGGGTTCGATAAATCAACGTCCAAGTCCCAGTAATTCCTCAGCCTGTTCATTCAGGGGGTACGTTGTTGCAACTTCATCCAACTGCTCCTGAGTTAAAGCTCGGCATCCATTTCTATGACGCAACATCTCCAGTCCAAACATGCGCTCCATGATCATCTCATCCCTCCGGTTTCACTCCGCTGTGGTGAGGGTGGGTCCATGCATGCTCTCCGGCCCCTTTGTCTTCGTGACATCTAGGGGTGTGGTGAACAGAGGCGCCATGTAGTCCACACTCTCCTCTGGAATTCCAGCTCGCCTGCATAAATTAGTAATTAGTCCCCCAAATGCATACCTTCGACCTCGATCTACTCTAGCCTTGCGCATGGCTGATTTTAGCACTGCTCCTACATTGATGGGTAGGTCCTTCATTAAAGAATAGACCAAGCATACACGATCTCTCGTCACCTCGGTAAAATGCAGCCCTAGTATCAGACAATTCATTACAATTTTTAATCATACCCAAGCTTCCCGGTTCATGTGAGCATACGGATATGACTGGTGATAACCACGGTGCCCATGTCGAATCCATTTCGCAGTGGATTGCGCCCCACACAAAGCATGTCGAATCTGCTGATACGTAGGACTGATATTAACCCCCGTAAGGACATCCGAAGGGGCATCTGTAGTCCCTAAGAGTTGATTTAGCGTTGCAGGTGTCAGAGGGACCTCCACACCCCGCATTGTCACAAAGTGAGAACGGGCATCGGGCTTCCAATTTGCGTAGAATTCTCGCACCACACTAACATTGCACTCTGATGGATCTTGAAAGATGAAACCCATGTGCAGCTCTTGCAGGCGACGCATAATGTGTGGGAACTCCCTCCCCAAGTTGACATCATCCAGTATCACATCCGAGAAGTACTTGGCTTCCGTGTGTGATTTGTACCACTTCTTGCCTTTCGATGTGACATCCTTGGCCCCGTAGCGTTGAGTTTGTCCTCTTGGGACTGCAGGTGCCGGGGGAATGGTGGTGCCTGTTCTTACTCTCTTACGGCTGCTAGATGCCACTACTTTGCCCAACCTTTGTGTGCTAGACATGGTAACCTGCACTCCAACAAAACTCCTATCAGTTAATGAGATTCAACAATTGAGGGCCACCCCACACTTGCTCTCGCTCACAATTACACAAACAACATGGTACTCAGGCTTCCCAATGGCATTTTCAGCATGTGATTCACAAAATTCCTCCCAGCCCAAACATACACACCCAAACACCGCAGATTCTACTCAAGAATTCAAACCAATACACTTCCTTCTACTCCCATTCCTCCCCTCATAACCTATTTTCTACTCAAGACTTCCCTAACCCCAATATTTGAGTTACATAGTCAACCAAATGCATTCAAATAAATTTCACCACCATGACTAGTAGTAACTAAGCAGAAAACAACAAAGAACAACAAATTGAACATACTAGACTGCCTTACCCATCACCCACATGAATATTAGCCCTAACTTAAATAAATCATCCAAAGAAAGAAACAATAGCGTGTAGGTCACATACCTTTCATGCTTAGCCTCACAAAACTGAAGAATTTGGTAGAATGTCCACCTTCGCGACACGGATTAGTTTGAGGGAAGAGTTAGGGTTGAAGGAGAAAGGGGAATAATAAAGTTAAGAAGAGAAAAATAGAGTTTAGGGGATGGGTTTGGGGATTAAAAGAGAATGGGGGTCGGGTTTTACCAAATTAGCTGGGTAAAATTTGACTTTTAAATGAAAATAACCAAAAACTTACCAGGTCCGCGACGCGGAGATGTCGCGGACATGCCTTGTGGTTTCGCCACTTTGCCTGGGGCATCCATCACATGGAGGAAACAAGTATGTGACGCGCTCTTGTCGCGGACTCCACTGATTTACACGCCCCATTTTTTCTTAGGGGTTGTCCTCCTGCAGAAACAAGTCCGCGACGCGGTGATATCGCGGACTTCACTGTTTTCTCGCCCCAAAAATTGTTTTTTTTTTTGCTCTTTAAATTACAAATTTCAACTTTTAAGATTACTGCACTAATCTATAACTAAAATTAAACCAACTACCCTATTCAAATAAAATACAACGAGACTATCTTCTAAACTACAAAGTCTCGGGTTGCCTTCCGAGTAGTGCCTGATTTAACGTCGCGGCTCGACTCATCTCCCCCTCATTCATTGCTCAAATCCATACTTTCTTCCTCTCGAACCACCTCTTGTCCGAAGTAATGCTTCACCCTTTGTCCATTCACAATGAACGTGGATTGCCTTCCTTTATTTCATAACTCGACAGTGCCGTGGTCAGTCATGCGCACCACCTCAAATGGTCCGCTCCATTTTGACTTTCACTTACCTGGAAACAACCTCAATCTAGAGTTGAATAATAATACCTTTTGCCCAGGCTCAAATGTTTGAGACACAATATGTTTATCATGCTATCTTTTGCTCTTCTCCTTATAGAGCTTAGCATTTTCATAAGCACGGAGTCTGAATTCCTCCAATTCATGTAGCTGACCCATCCTTTTTCTGCCTGCTAGTTCCGGGTCCAGGTTCAACTTCTTCATTGCCCAGTAAGCCTGATGTTCTAATTCAACTGGAAGGTGCCACGCTTTACCAAACACTAAGTGATAGGGAGAAGTCCCTATTGGTGTTTTATAAGCGGTCTTGTATGCCTATAATGCATCATCAAGCTTCATTGCCCAATCTTTCCTTTGGGCATTCACTGTTTTCTGTAGAATCTGCTTCACATCCCTGTTTGACACTTCTACTTGGCCACTAGTTTGAGGGTGGTATGTTGTAGATACCTTGTGTTTGACTCCATATTTAGCTAAGATATTCTTTACCAATTGATTTATGAAGTGTGTCCCTCCATCACTGATTATTGCTCTAGGAGTTCCAAACCGAGTAAAGATGTGCTTCTTTAGAAACTTCAAAACCACTTTAGCATCGTTGGTCGGCAACGCCACTGCCTCAACCCATTTTGACACATAGTCCACAACCACAAATATGTACTGATTTCCATTCGAATGAGGGAATGGCCCCATAAAGTCGATCCCCCAGACATCAAATATTTCAACCTCCAAGATGTTATGCAAAGGTATCTCATGTCGTCTGGAAATAGACCCCATTCTCTGACATTGATCACAACTTTTCACATAACCTGCAACATCTCTAAACAATGTAGGCCAGAAAAAACCTGATTGGAACACCTTATGCGCAGTGCGCTCACCTCCATGATGACCCCCATATGCAGACGAGTGGCAACTATCCATCACTTGTCTCATTTCGGACTCAGGAACATACCTCCTCATCATTTTATCCGGCCCTTGCTTGAAGAGATAAGGCTCATCCTATATGTAGAACCGCGCATCATAAATGAGCCTCTTCTTTTGATGTGTGGTCGCACCTGGTGGAAACAATCCGCTAACTAAATAATTAACAATGTCAGCATACCATGGTAGTTCGTTCACATCCAGCACCAATAGTTGCTCATCAGGGAATTCCTCCCTAATCTGACCTTGCTCCCTCTCATGTGACAAATTCTACAATCTTGACAAGTGGTCTGCAATCTGGTTTTCAGAACCTCTTATGTCCTTGATTTCAATGTCAAACTCTTGCAGCAATAGAATCCACCTGATTAACCGCGGCTTTGCATCCTTCTTGTTGAACAAGTACTTGATAGCTGCATGGTCAGTATAAACAACAACTTTAGTACCTACCAGATAAGATCTAAACTTGTCGAAAGCATAATCCAAGGCAAGCATTTCTTTTTCAGTCATTGTGTAGTTGGTTTGGGCCGCATCCAGTGTCTTGCTTGCATAATATATTGAATGAAACACCTTCTCTTTCCTTTGCCCCAACACGGCTCCCACAGCCACATCACTTGCATCACACATTAGTTCAAAAGAAAGCTCCCAATTTGGGGAAGTTAGGATTGGAGCTTCTATCAGCTTCTTCTTCAAAGCTTCAAAAGCTTGCATGCATTGTTCATCAAACACAAATTTCATCTCCTTCTCTAGGACACTGCACATGGGCCTTGCAATCTTAGAGAAATCCTTAATGAATCTCCTGTAGAAACCAGCATGACCCAAAAAACTTTGCACCCCTTTAACAGAAATTGGGGGAGGTAGCTTTTCGATTACTTCAACTTTGGCACGATCAACTTCCAGCCCTCTCTTTGACACCTTATGGCCCAACACAATCCCTTCCTTCACTAGGAAATGACATTTTTCCCAGTTTAGGACGAGATTAGTTTCCTCGCATCTAGTCAGCACCCTGTCTAAATTCTCCAAGCACCTGTCAAAAGACTCCCCAAATACTGAGAAGTCATCCATGAATATTTCCACAAAATCTTCAACCATATCATGGAAGATGGCCATCATTCATCTTTGGAAAGTGGCTGGAGCATTGCATAGCCCAAACGACATTCTCTTGAAAGCATATGTCCCATACGGGCAAGTGAATGTAGTTTTCTCCTGGTCCTCTGGTGCAATCACAATTTGGTTGTATCCTGAATAACCATCCAGGAAACAATAATATTCTTGTCCAGCCAACTTGTCCAGCATCTGATCAATAAAAGGGACCGGGTAGTGATCCTTTCTGGTAGCTTCATTCAATTTTCTGTAATCCATGCATATTCTCCATCCTGTCACTGTCCTGGTTGGAATCAACTCATTTATTTCATTAGTGATCACCTTCATGCCTCCCTTTTTAGGCATACACTGAACTGGGCTGACCCACTTGCTATCCGAAATTGGATAAACAATACCCGCATCTAGCCATTTGATCATCTCCTTGTGCACCACATCTTTCATCAATGGGTTTAGCCTGCGCTGCGGTTGCACAATTGACTTGTGCCCCTCCTCCATGAATATCATGTGCATGCATAAAGTTGGGCTAATGCCATGTATGTCAGCCATCTGCCATCCTATCACCCTTTTCCTCTTCCTCAATATTTTCAGAGATGCTTCAACCTGCAATTCGGACAAAGCAGAAGAAAGGATTACAAGTAAAGATTCATTAGCACCTAAGAATGTATACCTGAGATGAGAAGGGAGAGCCTTTAACTCCAACTTTGGTGCTTCCTCAATCGAAGGCTTCGGAGGTGGTCCTAGGACTCTATTTAAAGGTTCCACGAACTTGCAAAGCATACTCACATTCGGGACATTTAGGACGTTAGCTAACTCCTGGGCTACAACATCTCCCTCAATGTCTTGTCCAATTAGCACTTTCTCTAAAGGGTTTTGGGCTTCAACATATTTAGATGCCATAGCTTCATCAATGACTGTAATTGCAGACAGCTCCTCATATATTGCAGGCAACTTCATTGCCTTGTATACATCGAATACCTCGACCTTGTCATGAGCCCTCATTATGAGTCTACCGGCCGTCACATCAATTAATGCACCTCCGGTTGCTAGAAATGGGCGTCCCAAAATAAATGGGACCTTTAGGTCAGGCTTAAAATCCAGAATGACTAAGTCCACGGGGAAAATCAGAGTTCCCACTTGAACCAAGATGTCTTCAGTAACACCATCTGGCTTTGACACTGAATGGTCCGCTAACTGCAACATAATGGCTGTGGGCTTGGGTTTTCCTAGTCCCAATTTGAGAAATATAGAAGTAGACATTAAATTGATACTTGCACCCAAATCGCACAAACCTCTTGCCTCAACACATTTTCCTATTTGTATCTGAACAGTGAAACTGCTTGGATCTTTCAACTTAATTGGGAGCCTATTCTGGATCCTAGAACTGCACTCCTCCGTGAGTGCTACTGTTGCATATTCAACCAATATGCTCTTATTGGCTACCACATTTTTCACATATTTGGCATACTTAGGAATGCCCTGCAACACATCTATCAAAGGCAAGTTAACATGTACCTGTTTAAGCAATTCAACAAACTTACCAAAACATTCCTCCTCCTTTTGTTTCTTGAATTTTTGTGGGAAGGGAGGAAGGTGGTTTTACTTTTGGTTCCTCATTCACCCTTTGTTCACTTGATTTTGCTTCATCTACATGTGCTCCTTTTTCTTCAGCTACTTTTTCCTTTGGCATCAACTCCTCCAATGGACGACCACTCCGAGTGCTCACAACATTTACCTGCTTCGGGTTCGGGTCGGTATTTCCCGGCAAACCCCCTTATGATCGGGAATTTTGAGCACTAGCAAACTGGCCAAACTGCTTCTCCAAGTTCTGAGTCGCCAATTGATTGTTTCGAACATCTGCTGCCAATTTAGCTTGATCCACCATGATTTGTTTTAGCATGTCTTCCACATTCATATCACTTTTCTTGGTAGCCTGCTGATTACCATGATTTTGCTGATTTCCATGGCTTTGCTGATGGTACTGTTGTCCACTACTGTGTGGTCTGTAGTGGTTCTGTCCTTGATGTTGGTTTTGATTGCCACCCCATGAAAAGTTTGGGTGGTTCCGCCAACTCGTGTTGTAGGTATTCCCATAGCTCTGTTGATTTTCTCCTCGTTGAGCATTTCCTACAAAATGAACAGAGTCTAGGTTTGCTCCATATACCTCGGCTCTGTGATCTCCACCTCCACATACCTCACACCAAGCTTGTGGTTGATGTACCACATTAACTTGGGCTTGTTGTTGTCCTAGTGACATATTGCTGAAATGAGTGGTCATCATATTTTGCATTGCTGCGATCTGTGCCGACAAAGTTGTCACTGCATCCATTTCCAACACTCCAGCAGTCTTCTGTACGACCGGTTAAGCTCCTCTGCCATTCCACTCGGGGTTACCCTATGAAATTCTATTAAGTAATGTAAACAGCTCAGCATATGTCTTCTCCAAAGCTTGTCCACCTGCAGCAGAATCAAGTAAATTTTTTGTGTTTGGTTCCAACCCTTCAATGAAGGTGTGGACCAATACTTTGTTAGCTTGATGATGATGTGGGCAGCTTAACAGCAGGGACTTAAACCTATCCCAAGCCTGGTACAAGTTTTCCCCTCCTTTCTGTCGGAAGCTCAACATGTCGCTTCTCAGCTTGGCTGTTTTACCGGATGGAAAAAACCTTATCAAAAACTTTTGGGCAAGATCATCCCAAGTTGTTATGGAATTTGCGGGCTCAGAGTTCAGCCATCTTTTTGCTTCCCCCAGCAGAGAAAAAGGGAATAATGTGAGCCGCACATAATCAGAGTTCACTCCCGTTGGAGTGTATGTGTCACTGATCTCGAGAAAATTCTGGATACGCACTCGTGGGTCCTCATGAGATAGACCAGTGAACTTCCCGTTTGTGTGCAATAGTTGCACCATGTGCTGCTTCAATTTAAACCTCCCACCAGGTGCAGGTTTCTAAATAGTTGAGGTAACATTGGTGGTTTGTGGGATTGCCACATCCCTCACTTTCATTTCTACCATTACTATCGGTGGGTCTTGATCCCTCCTTTCTTTAGAAGTTTCTAGTTCACTAGCCACAAGAGGAATAGGATAAGTGAGTCTTGTTTGCCTTATCCGATAACGAACAAATCTCTCTGGTTCAGCTAAAGGCTTTACCAAGTCCTGGTTGTCTTCCAGTGTGCAAACCTGATACAACTTGTGAAATGAAGAGCCAAGATCAAGTTGTCAACACTTGTACAAAAAATTTAGACCCTCAAAAATTAGATATGTGCCTATTTTAAAGTCCCCTTCAGCGGCGCCAAAAACTTGTTGCGTCCAAAAAGCACACATAAGTACACGTGGTCACTCAAGTAGTATAGCGACTCTTTCGAGCCGGATTATCGAACCCAAGGGACTTCAAATCACAGACAACAACTTTGTTAAGTTTAAAATAAATTTATTTATGTGGCAAACAATTTTAGAAACTTGATTATAATTACTAAGTTGAACAATCTCACAAATTAAGTACTATAATCACACAGTTTTAAACAAGAGAATTTCACAATATGGGAAAGTAATCTAGGGTTGCAGCATAACCCGATTTCCGGCATAAAATTACTTTATCCTAGCATTCGACAGACTAACATCAATATGGATTTGCAAGGTTCATTTTACGATCATGGTCTCCCAACCTCTAATCGCCTACCACCATTGACAATCTAGCTACATCGTTGAGCGGGGATAGACATGAACCAATGGCGGAGCATTAAGCTATCTTCTCGCATATTAACCAAGCGCGGTATATAGGTATAAGACTATCCTATATACAAAACACT
>JAJOOS010003768.1:0-21239 GCA_029582725.1 Solanum chiquidenum
GATCACTGGTGGACAGCCTGCCATGATGAACCAGGCTATGCAAAACAATCAGATGGTAGGCTTGCTTCCTCAACCAATCCAAGGTGGACAATCAATGGGTATGTTTCCACAACAAATGCCACCTGGGCACATGGCTTATATGTATGCCCAACAACAAATGTATGGCAACCAGATGGCTGGTTATGGCTATGGCTATGGCTATGCCCAACCACAGAACACACAATTTCTTAATCAGAGAATGTCTGGGCTCTCCGTGAGGGATGATGGTGTCCTAAATAATTCGTCCTATCCAGTTTCAACTCCTTCGTACATACCATCTGGAAAGCCCTCAAAGCCAGAGGATAAACTATTTGGTGATCTTGTTGACATTTCAAAGTTCAAATCACCCAAAACAACTCCTGGCAGAGCTGGGAGCATGTGACAGTGACTGGTTTCTGCACCTTCCTTTTTTTCTTCAATATAATTCTACATCTATTTAGTAATCAAGCTTGTGTTTGTTCTGATTTTTCCCTCAACACTTAATTTTCACACATTGTTCCTTTTAGTCCATATGCATTTAATGGTTCTTTGTGAGTTTGTGTACATTTCTTGTAGAGAGTAAAACCCCAAGATCACAAAGAAAGTTGAGGAGCTTCCTTTTTTGCCAGCTTGAATATGTATAGAATGTCTTCATTTGTGTTTTTTGTGCAGCTTGGTGCTGTTATAACCTGTCATGCAGTTATTTGTGCTTTTACCTGGAAGTGTTTACAAGCGATATGAACTCCTGTACTGGTAAGATCTTTATGGCTCAGTAGGGAAATACTACATCAATGCCTCACCTGAAAGAATTGTAATAGTAAGATAATCCATTGTTTGCTGAGCTACAACGGGGGTGTTAAGTTTTACAGTGTCTTTGCTGTTTTATGTTTTGGTATTTGTGTACTTTAAATGGAATATGAAGATATTATACTGCAGTGTGTAAACTGATTGGTCGACTCTTCATGCTTCTGAAGTGAGATATCAGCAGGTGGTTCTATGATTCTATCAACCATTCATACTGCCCTTGAGGTGCATTAAGACATCTTAAGGGTGTGTATCTTCTGGTTTGTGGGACTTGAATAACTCAATTGTCGAAAACTTGCCCAGGATAAAAATGATAACGGTTTGCAGGTGCAAAGATGTTCCCCAGATTTTACCATGCAGGCGTATGTTTTCTTCTCCCAGTTCACTATTGATCAACAATTCGACATCTACTTTTATGAGTCGAGACTGTACTTTTCCTCTTTCATATATCTAATTAATTTCCTTGAAATGTAAGAATATACCAAATAGGTTTTTATACATATTTTAATGTTAATGTTGATATTATTATTGTTATCTATGGGGTAAATAAATAGGAGTCATCCGTTACTCATGAATATTAAAGAGAACTGAATACATGTATAGAAACCGACCATGTAGTCAACTTTACCAACAAAAGCATTGAACATTTTATATTAACCTGTCTGTGCCAACTGATTTACCAAGTAACTTCGTCTGTGCAAACTGATTATACCAATTACTAGTCTGTGCAAACTGAATGCATATGATTTACCAAGAATTCCATTAGGCATAAAATTAGACAAAAAAAATGATTACCAAAAATCTCATTAGGTATGAGACAGATAAATTAAAAATAATTCTGTTGCCGGGACTTGAACCCGGGTCTCTCGGGTGAGAGCCGAGTATCCTGACCAACTAGACTACAACGGATGATACATTGTTATTCTTATTATTAAAATATCACAATAAAATTCTTAAAATTCTTATTCTTCATTTTTATACAATAAATTCTTTATTTTATTTTACATTTTATACACTATTATTCTATATTTTAATTTATGATATGATAAATTTATTTTGATTTATTCTTAAAATTATATTCAAATAATCATCTTAAAATTTAATATATTAATTTTTTTTTTTTACTTTACTTTTTAAGAAATAGCATATGTAATAAACTTGGACAAGTTGCAAGTTTGATCAATCAATACAGATTTCATTGCAGTATCACAACATCATAAACTACTGATGCTCCTACCGTTGTCTATTGATATAATTAAATTTTATATTATATATTATTTATTAAAAAGTAATATATTATTATATATAAAATATTAATATAATTAATTTTTTACATGATGATTATGAATATAATTTAAAAAATTCATTCCAAATAAACTAAAAAATCATTCCATAAATGAAAGTATAAAATAATAGTGTATAAAACATAACATAAAATAAAATAAAGAATTTATTGTATAAAAATGAAGAATAAGAATTTCAACAATTTTATTGTGTTATTTTAATAATAAAGAATAATAATTTTGTGATTTTTATTTGTTATTTTTATATAAAATTTTATTTTATAGACTTTGTAATGAGATAATATTAAAAATTTGAATAAATAAAAAAAATAAAAATTTGGCAGCAAATAATTGTAGGATTTTAGAACTTTAGGTTGTAAACTTTAGAAATTTTGAATTATTGTAAAATTTTAGAAGTTTAGGTTGTGAACTTTACAAATCTTGAATTATTGAAGTGTTAATTTGAAGTTGGAGGTTAGTAGTTGATGTGCTTTGAGTATAAGATGGATGTTTGAATGTCATGAATATATTGAGGTTTTTTTTAATTAGTAATTGCAGTGTTTTGAGTATAAGTGAATTGTGTAAATATTATTGAGTTGAGAATTGATGAAGTGATTTTGAAATTAGCGAAGTTAGATATGAACTTGAATTACAACTTAGAACTTATAATTAATTATAACCTAAATTTATTATAACTTGACCTTAATTAATTAAAACTTAATTTTGAACTTTATTAGAACTAGAATTTAATTTGAACTTAATTAAAACTTTAAAGTACTTGAAATCTTATTGACCTTAATTAATTTGAATTTAATTAGAAAGTTTATTAAACTTAATTAATTTATAATAACTTGAACTTAATTAGAAATATAAACTTGAAATCTTGTTGACCTTAACTAATTCGAATATAATTTTGAACTTAATTAGAACTTTAACTTAATTTGAGTAGGAGGATGATTTCATAGATCGTCAAATTGCACCTATTAGCTTGCATCACTTTAGTTTATAAACTTTTTTGAATTTAGAAACAAATTTTGTTAATTAAGAAACGAATTTTGAAGGTTTAATCAAGTTTGTTAGTTTATATTTTGTGTAGCATATTTGTTGTACGATTTACATGAATGAGCTGAATTAAATTGAATTGAATTTGCAATTGGGCAGAAGAAACTGCCAAAAATTTTACTGTAAAAAAATCCAGAAAAGCGATAGACAGAGTCCTTTTGTCCGTCGCTTTTCTGGGTTGTTCAAAATATAATTTCTAGAAAAACGCAGAATTTTTTAAAAATAAACTTATTAAAAAGCGACAGACGGCGTCTCTTGCCTGTAGCTTTTTAGGATATTAAAAAAATATAAATTAAAAGTAAACGACGGACTGCGTCGCTTTTTGGAAATTAAAAAAAATAAAAATTATAAAAAAGCGACGGACGGCGTTGCATTATTCAAGAAAATATATATTTTTTTTTTTTTTAAATGACGCAATCCATCGCTTTTATGTGACGCCGTCCATCGTTTTTTGGAAAGTGTAGAGCAAAAAAGCGACGCAGTTCGTCACTTTTCGGAAATTTTTTAGTAGTGTATTTAATGCTTATATATATAGTTTATAGAGTATTAAAATTTAATTGGTGTCTAATTTATAATTAGTTATTAAAATAGAGACTATTTAAATGAAATTAGTATAAATGCAGCTTATTTCGTTGTTTGACCTCTTTCTTATTTTCTTAGTCTAGAAGTTAATGTTCATAATATCTTCATGTCTAAAAATAAAAATAATATGTATGTCAAAAATCTCATCCATTTTTTGTGATCTTACACCCTTCATTCTTATCAATTCGGTTATAAAGTGACATTCTATTTATTTCTAAAATTCATCTTTCAAACAACAAAAATAAAATTTATTCTTAGCGAAATTCATCTTTTTGATATCATCACCAACACCAAGTCAAACCTTTTTTGTAATGATTCTGATCCTAATGTTTTCTTTGGCGATGATTCTAATTATGGTGGGAAAGAGCATGACTATGGTGACACGCCGCTAAGTTCTAGCTCGGAGAAAGAAGATGTTAAGGACAATGGTTTGGATGATGACTCTGACAGTGGCTCTGCTGCTGATTACTATAATGATATTGACGAAGTTGCTGGAGAAGAGGAATACGAAGAAGAAGCCGAACATAAAGAGGAGGAGGAGAACAAGGAAGAGGAAAACAAAGAGGAAGAATATGATTATGAGGCCGACGATGAATTTATTAAATGAACTCACTTTTGTTTTCTTTCATTTTATTTTTCTTTTATTTCATTTTAGAGTTCTTGATGAATTTATTACACATATATAAGCGATTTACTAGATTAGATACGACTTATGCTGAGCACATTATTACACCTATATAAGTGATTTACTAGATTAGATACGACTTATGCTAAGCACATGTCTAATATTACTATTACTAGGGTCTGATTGGCATTCTACTGGTGCGTCGCGCCAGACTCCCCATTTACTGGGGTCTGATTGGGCGTTCGCGTCAGGCCCCCATTTATTGGGGATCTGATTGGGCGTTCTACTGGTGTGTCGCACCAGCCCCTTAGCACCTTGGGGTGCGATGCCCCACCCCAAACCCATTATTTTGAAGAGTATTTCTTGTTCAATTCATGGCCTAATCCATTTGTATCGAATGACTCATTCCCAAACTCGTTTAGATTCATAAACCCAACGAATTTCATCGAAAACTCCCTCAGTTTACACCAAGAACAACACTCATTCGCAAATTCCTCACTTTAACAATCCAACATGACTTTATTGATAATGAATAAGTAAAACTTTAAGAATTCCCCAAGAACCTATAATGATTTCATGGATGATTTACTGAAAGAAATATATGTTTGGCGTGAGGATGAACATGTCCATCACTATGAGAAACCTCACGTAACTCAATTAAACCTTGGTGAAACAACCTCCGATTCACAAGAAAACTTGATGAAGGCCTTGACTTTTCTCTTTTCTCCATTTCTTGAACTCCTCTCAAAACCCTAAATTGGTTTGAAAAAATTGAACCAAATCAGTTTATACCCCTAATTATTTACTAAAAACACTTAAATCTGAAAGGGTAAGGTAAAGACCAAAATACCCTTATATTTTTGGGTTACTTTTCTTAACTGGACAACTTGACTTCAAACGGGCATATCTTCCTTATACGAGCTCAAAATTTAGCAAATTCAGTGGCATTGGAAAGAGGATTCCAAGAACTTTTATTTAATATCTTATGAGCCACCTAACTCATTCTATACTGAAAGTTATGGTCGTTTGAAGTTGACCCAAAACTCATACTTAGCCTAACTTGCCAAAATTTCCAAATTTACTCTTTCCAAAAATAGTTCTTTCTAATTCTAGTTCTTTCTAAGGCAGGATGTTACAAGAGTGCTCCAACATCAAAAAAAAAAAGAAAAAACAAAGAGTTGATGGGGAGGGCATCAACGAGAGTTGGAGAGAGTGCTCCAACACCAAAAATAAAAAAAAATAACCAAAAAGAAAAGGCGTTGGTGGGTGTTCAAATATGAGTTGATTCATTGATACACTACTATATTTTTACTGTTACATTTCACTGTTCCACTAGTTTTCCATTAAGTGGTTAATATATAGTTAGTTATAAGCTGTTAGGAATACATGTGAGCTGGCAATTTTCAGTTAAGGTGTTAGCTCAAAAGTGATTCTTCTAGATGCTTCTGGATGCTTCCTATGTACATCTATAAAGGCTATGACCTTCATCATTTTTGTAACAATTTTTACACAATGAAATAAAATCTTATTCTCTTCTTTTTATCTTTGTTTTCTTCTCTACTTAAACAATGGCTGATAAGCCTTGAGTTCTTAATTTTCACATGGTATCAGAGCAGCTGATTCTGGCTGTTTAGAAGAAGAAATTTCAGCTCAGATTAGATAGATTTCAGCTAAGAGATTGCATCAATAGTGGTACCAAAGATCGATCAGAATGATCCAGCTGTATTGATTCCTATTAAGTTGACCGAATCTGAAAATTATGGGATCTGGAGTAGGTCAATGCGGATTGCATTGTTAGGGAAAATAAAATATGGTTTCGTTACAGGAGCATGTACCAGAGCACTATACAGGGAGGAGTTACATGAGCAGTAGGAGACCCGCAATGCAATTGTGCTGTTGTGGTTGATGAACACAGTGAATGAAGAGCTCCTTAGTGGAATTGTATATGCCACAACTGCTTTTTCAGTGTGGCCAGATCTAAAGGAAATGCTTGATAAAGTAAATCGCATGAGGATATATCAATTACACAAGGAGATCACTACATTAGCTCAAGGTATTGAATATGTATCTCCTTACTTTATAAAATTGAAAACTTTGTGGGGAGAGTATGATGTTGTAGTGCCAAATCCTAGTTGTGCCTGTTCTCAGTCAAAGGAAAATGTTGATCATCTACAGCAGCTAAGGTTGATTCAGTTTCTAAGTGGCCTCAATGAATCATATGATCAAGCTCGTAGACAGATCTTATTGAAAGGGATCACACCTTCTATAAATCAGGCTTATGCAATGATTATAGAGGATGAGATATAACACTCGAATTATATGGCAAATGTAGTTGAGAAATCTGATCCAATTGCTATGAATGTGAATAAGAATTATGGCAGGGAATACTACAAAGGAAAGAAATGTGAATTATGTCATTATACTGGTCACACCAAGGAAAATTGTTACAAGTTGATAGGATATCCTGAGGATCAGAAGCAAAGGAGGAAGTCAGGAACTGGATATGGAAACCAAAGAAACACATCAAGCTCTTCTCACACTGGTAACTATGAGAGACAATTTCCAGTAAATAACCAGAAAAGTCCAGCAAATTCATCATACTGTGGAGGACCATATTTGGTAGACAATGCATCCAACAATCTCTATGGCTCTTCTCAAGAGACCTCAACTAGTCAGGAGGATAGCAAAACCACTCTACCAAGATGAAATGCCTTCACAGATCAAGAGTGCAAGCAGATACTAGAGATGTTGAACAAATATGTGAAGAACTCTAACTCTAAGCAGTTAATATGACAGGTATTGCTTCTTTTTTAATGTCAAATACTTTTGCACATGATTGAATAGTGGATTCTGGTGCAACCCATCTTATTACAGCAGATACACACTTATTGACTAAGAACCACAACTTAACTAAATCTCAGAGGAACCGTGTTTATCTACCTACATGAGACAAAGTGGAGATTAGCCACATTGGTGAAGTGTCCCTATTTAACAATGAGAATGTAAAAAATGTCCAACATGTACCTGACTTCAAGTTCAGCCTCTTATCAGTCTTAAAAATCACAAAGGAACTGTCTTGTTTTGTATCCTTTTACCCTGATTTTTGTGTCTTTCAGGACCTTTACAGTGGCAAGGTGAAGGGGATTGGTAAAGAAGAAGAGGGATTGTACATCTTCAAAGGGGGAATTAGAACACAACACAGGCAAAAAATAGCATGCAACCATCAGCTGGCTTCTGCAGGAGCAGCAGTGCAGGATGTTACTCTATGGCATAACAGGCATGGACATCCTTCTTTTCAAGTTTTAAGACTTTTGAATTTAGCTCAAAATAATAAAGATGGTAGTGACATAACATGTCCAGTCTGTCCATTAGTTAAACAGACCAGGCTTGTATTTCCTATTAGTCATTCTAGAGCTTCTGAAAGATTTGCACTTGTATACATAGACCTTTGGGGACCTTATAAGGTTCCCACACTAGATAGAAAGCATTACTTCTTGACAATTGTAGATGACTATAGCAGATTTGTATGGGTATATCTGTTACAATTGAAGTCTGAAACAATTGTTGCTATCACAAACTTTCTGAAAATGATCAAAACTTAATTTGGATCTCATGTGAAGGTTGTAAGGTCTGACAATGGCACTAAGTTCTTTAACTCTCAATGTATAAACTTGTTTCATGACCTAGGGATTTTACATCAAAGTAGTTGTCCCCACACACCATAACAGAATGGTGTAGTGGAGATGAAACATAGACATATTTTGAATATAGCTGAGCCATCAAATTCCAGTCACATTTACCTATAAGATATTAGGGTTTTTGTGTCAAAACTGCAGTATATTTGATGAACAGACTGCCTTCATCAACTATAGAAAGTAAAAGCCCCTATGAATTGCTTTTTTCAAAACAACCATCCTTATCTCATCTAAGGACTATAGGTTGCCTTGGTTATATTTTAGTACTACCAAAAGTCGATAAGTTTGCTGAAAGAGCTGTTCCTGCCATTTTCATTGGTTACTCAGAACTTCAGAAGGGTTACATCATGCTAGACATCAAATCAAATAGGATATCTATCAGCAGAGATGTGAGGTTTCAGGAGGATGTTTTTCTTTTTGCTCAGTTAAAACCACAAACAGATTTTGCTACTACTTCTGTTGGTTCACCTTTAAACCTGAATGATCAGTTTGAAAAGGATGATGAGGTTGATGTTATTGGAGACATCCATGTTGAGGACACTATGCCTGAGAATGTTGAAGAATCCCATGATAATAGTAATGGTCTGGAGGCAGTCAGAAATGAGTTGGAAAACACTCATTTATCTTCTCAACTTGTATTACCACCACCTACCGTCATTCCCATTAGAAGAACTAAAAGATCTACCAGAGAACCTACTTGGATAAAAGACTACACCACTCCAACTGGGTAACAAAGTAGTACTAGACATCCTCTTATCAATTGTCTCAGTTATGACAAGTTAACTCCTTTTTACAAGGGTTCTGACTGTGTTGAGGAACCCAAATATTATAGACATGCTGCAAAGGACAAGAGATGGGTTCAAGCCATGCAACAAGAAATTCAAGCACTTGAAGACAACAATACTTGGCAAGTAGTTGACTTACCTAGTGGGATCAAAGTGGGTGTATAAAGTGAAATATAAGGCAAATGGTGAAGTATAGAGATTCAAATCCAGGCTAGTGGTAAAAGGGTATAGCCAGCAAGAAGGACTATATTACCATGACAGATTCTCACCAGTTGTTAAGATGGTAACAGTGAGAAGTGTGATTGCATTGGCTATATCAAAAGGTTAGAACATGTATCAAATGGATGTTTATAATTCCTTCCTTCAAGGTGATCTGGATGAAGAAGTATATATGGAAATGCCTGAAGGTTTTAGAAGACCAGGGGAGACCAAAGTTTGAAGACTGTTGAAATCTTTGTATGGCCTCAAGCAGGCATCTAGACAGTGGAACTTGAAGCTCACTAATGCCCTGCTGACCACTGGTTTTATTCAGAGTGCTCATGATTACTCATTGTTCACACTTAAAAGGGATGCAGATTTGGTGATTGTCCTTGTTTTTGTAGATGACTTATTAATCACATGAAATAATAAGGAGCTCATTACTGAAGCTAAGAACAGTTTGCATGAACAGTTCAAGTTAAAAGACCTAGGTGAACTCAAGTATTTTTTGGGTATTGAGGTATTAAGATCTTCAAAAGGAGTAATATTGAATCAGAGGAAGTACATCTTAGAACTCATTGTTGATACAGGTCTCACAAGTGCAAACCTGCTCCTACTCCCCTTGAATCCAACTTAAGACTGACTTTAGTAGATCATGATTTAGTGACTAGTACCACTGGAGATGATGGTTTACATGATATCACCTCTTACCAAAGACTAGTTGGTAAACTCATTTATGCTACCATCACAAGACCATACATTAGTTATGCAGTCCAAACACTTAGTCAGTTTATGCAATCTCCAAAGAAGTTACATTGGGAAGCAGCTGCTAGAGTGGTCAGATATCTAAAGGGCTCAGTAGGTTAAGGGGTCTGGTTGCAAGCTAAACCTACTTCTATGATCACTTGTTGGTGTGATTCTGATTGGGCAGCTTGCCCCAATACTAGAAGATCTATTATAGGTTATGTTGTCAAGTTTGGAGAATCTTTGGTGTCTTGGAAGTCCAAAAAATAACAAACTGTGTCCAGGAGCTCAATTGAAGCTGAGTACAGAAGCATGGCTTCAGCTGTATCAGAAGTTACATAGTTATTGGACCTATTCACAGAGCCAGGTGTACAAGTCCAGATGCATGTTACCATCCTCAGTGACAGCAAATCAGCCATCCAATTAGCAGTCAATCCAGTCTTCCATGAAAGAACTAAACACATTGAAATAGATTGTCAGTTCATCAGAGATAAAATCAAGTCAGGTGTAGTTGAAACTGTCTATGTTCCCACTCAACATCAGGTTGCGGATTTACTAACCAAAGGGTTAAGTCATACTCAGTATTTGTATCTTTTGGGCAAGCTTGGTGTGCTCAATATTTTGCACCCTTCAGCTTGAGGGGGTGTGTTCAAATATGAGCTAATTCATTGATACACTACTGTATTTTTACTGTTACATTTCACTGTTCCACTAGTTTTTCATTACGTGGTTAATACATAGTTAGTTATAAGCTGTTAGAAATACATGTGAGCTGGCAATTTTCAGTTAGGTTGTTAGCTCAAAAGTGATTCTTCTAGATGCTTCTGGATGCTTCCTATGTACATCTATAAAGGCTATGACCTTCATTATTTTTGTAACAGTTTTTACACAATGAAATAAAATCTTCTTCTCTTCTTCTTATCTCTGTTTTCTTCTCTGCTTAAACAATGGTTGATAAACCTTGAGTTCTTAATTTTCATAGTGGGAAAGGCATCAACCTTGGAAGTTGGAGAGAAGTGTTCCAGCACAACCAAGAGAAAAAATATCGTGAGTTGGAGAGAAAGTGCTCCAACACTTGGAAGTTGGAGAGAAGTGTTCCAACACAATCAAGAAAAAAAATATCGTGAGTTGGAGAGAAAGTACTCCAACACTTGGAAGTTAGAGAGAAGGTGCCCCAACACAACCAAGAAAATAAATAAATTGAAAGATTGAAGAGAAGTACTCCAACTATTGAAGATTGAAGAGAAAACTCCAATACAACAATAACAAGAAGAAAAAGGCAAGAAGTATACAACTTTGAATTAGGGGAGAATGTTGGAAATAATAATTCAAAGTTGGAGTAGGAATTCTAAGTTGATTAGGATTTATTATTTATGGTATTTACTTATTTATGTTTAATTAAGATTTGTTAGTTAGAGTTAGAGCTATAAAAAAAGGTCGGCCCAACCCCACTCGTGGGCCAAAGAATTTGAAGGCCTGAAAATGCTCAACCCAACCCAACCCCAGAAGGGCCGAGGGCTGGGGCGGGCTAGCCTTTCTTGTTTTTTCTTTTTTCATTTTTTTCTTTTCAAACTTATAATTCTATTACATCAAGAAAATGAGAAGATTTTTAAATCAAATATAGCAATCAATGGTATTGTTTCAATTACACTAGCAAAAGATCTAGTGTAATTAGCATGTATCTCGCATACCAGATACGCGAGTGAGATAAGAGAGTGACAAGCAAGATGGGAGGGAGGTGAGTCCGCGAGATTTTTCTATGTATCCTAGATACATGTGTATCTACTTGATCTATCTAGAACAAAATTAACCTAATTTTGAGTCCATATATTCCAAGATACATAAATCTGGACATACCAAAATCTGGTAAGATTCATAATATTACACATATCATGTATTTAAGTAATTAGATTATATACTAGTGATATTATTGTAAGTTACCCTTAAATAAAAAGTTTTGGCCAATGAGACGACCTGGTCCGGCCCCCATCAAGACTCAAGGGCCAAGGGCTTATATGGGTAGGGCTTATAAGCCTTAGTTTTAAATGAGTTTGAAAAAACTTATCCCAAGCCTACCCCAATAACGGGGTGGGTTGGGCCAGCCCCACGGGCTAAGCCCGTTTTGACGGCTCTAGTTAGAGTGGTTTCTAGTCCTAGTTTAATTTGGTTTTTATTTTTATAAATATGGAATATATAAAAACACACAGAAATATACAAAAGATACAAGAGCTTATAAAATATTTTCCTTCAATCTTACATGTTTTTTTTTATATTCATAACCCTCAAATATTTAATTTAAAAGATTAAGACATTTATGGTATTCTTTTTTTTTTATCTATATAAATTAATATATTTTTCTTTTATGAGATCCCTATCGAATATTATCTTTTTCATTTCATATTTGAAGTAATAATATCCTTATATTATCGCTGGAAATTATATTCATGTTATAATTTGACTCGATGAAGAAAACTCTTGAATGTTGATAAATTTGTGGGAGAGTTTTTTGACAAAAGCTCGGTAAATTATGCACTGATTATTATAATTTTTTTTGTCATCTATTTCTCATGATTAAAGTCTTAGACAAGAGTGTGTTTGTAATATTTTTTTCCATATTTTTTTGTGTATTTTTTTGTATGTGACCTTTTAAATTTGATGTTGATTGTTGATAACTCACATATTTGTATTCATAACTTTCAAATATTTATGTTAAAAGTTTAAGATATACTATAATATTTCCCTCTCTCTCTGTCTTTTTTTAATTTATATAGATCTGTATTTGTTTGTTTCATGAGATCTACAATTATCTTCTTTTTCATTTTATATGAAGAAGTAATATCTTATATCAATACTGAAGATTATATTTATACTTTAGTTTGATTCGATGAAGAACGAGAGGATATGTCAACAAAAACTCGATAAATCATGCATTGTTTCTGTAAATTTTTTGGTCATCTATTTTTTATGACTAAGGTCCCGAGCTCATAAGGAGGATGTGTTTATATATTTTGAATTTAATATAATCTAAAGTTCTTGCACATTTAAATTTGATAAAAATTTCACCGTCTACAACGCTTTTGAGATTTTAATTTTTATTTCAACTTGTGAAGATATTGAGATATCTTTGTAGCCTTTTACAAATTTATTTTTGATATTCATTTTACTAGAGATTTTCATTTTTACATATAAAATATCTAAGCAAATCATTTTTTTCCATTCAATTTTTAAGTAATCATAAAATATTATTTTCGTGTTGATTTAAGGAATGCCTTCAATATTATTAAACACTACACAATATATTGGCTTCACCAACTCAAATATACATTTTTTTGTTTTGTTTCTCTTAAATTGTCATGTCATATACAGTAAACCTCACTAAATTAATATTTGATAAATTAATAATCTCTCTAAAATAATATTTTCTCCAATCCCGACTTGGCCCAATGGAAAAAATCACTTATTTCAATAAGATAATATATTTTCAGCTATATAAATATAAGATCCCATTAATATTATAAATTAATATTTTTTTTAAAGTACAAGAGAAAAGACATAAAGTCAACACTAAAGTTGTCCCAAATTTTCAAAAGACACCTTAACTTTGCAACCGTCTTATTACCCCACTAAACAATTATAAACTGATATTCATTTTAAGTTTTCTCTCTCTCTCTCTTAATTTTTGACTTATTTTATTATTCATCTTAAATTTCACTTTATCTTTCACCCCCAATTTTCAAGCTGATCTATCCCTCCATTTTCTTTTTTTTTCTTCACCTCCCGCCCTCACCCCACCCCCCACGTCAAGTTGAACCCCTCTCCACCTTTTTTTCTTTTCTTTTTCTTCTTCTTCTTCTCCAATCAAATTCTTTATTTCAGTGATTTTTTTATAAAAAAAAATCATTCTATTTTCTAGACTTTATTGAATTATTGATAACAAAACTAATTATTTTTCTAAGAAAATTTAAAATTTTTAAGGTATCATCAATTACTCTTTTTCATATAACTTCAAAATTAGAAATGATAATTTTAAAAGAATTAATGAATTCTCCGAAAATTGAAAGAACTTGATTGAAATCTGATAAAAAAAAACTATATGATACATCCTAATCATCTTGAAATCTAATGGATTTATTAAATTGTTCGAAATGTAAGAAAATATTTAGATAAAGTTTTAAAATTAAAGAGAGTAAAACTAATAATAAAAAAAAGAAGGTTAAGTTGTGGTAAAAATGGTGACATTGAAAGTGAGAAGTTTCAATGGAGATGACAATGATTTTTTGAAGAAGAAAGAAAGAGAAAAAATAATAAGGAAAAAAAGTTAAAATAACAAGAAAATATATGTTATAATAAAATACTTGTAAAAATAAAATAATATTAGTTATTTTAGGTTGGTCACTCTCTTTGAGAGAGTGCACACACTCTCTATGTAAGGTGGACAGAAAATGATGTAATAATATCAATTCAAGATTGTTTGGGGGGATAATAGGACGACCGCATAGTTAAGGTATTTTTTTTATTAAAAAATCGGGACAAGTTCAGGTGTCACTTTATATCTTTTCTCAAAGTACAAATATATCTGGGACAATTTAGTGAAGCGTGATTTTATTGTGTTTTGTTTTTTGTTAAACTTTAAATCTAGTTGAAGTTCATCTCTAACTTTTCTTATTGCATCCAAAAGTTCTGGTGTTGTCTTTTTGAACTGCACCATAAAATTGTGAAGAGTTCTAGATACGATAAGTATTTCCTTACGCATAACTTGTTCCAAAGGTATTGTATCATCTACAACTTCATCATCAACATTACTTTTTATGGCATCCACAATTTCTTCTAAGCTTTGGACCTCTGAATATGTATCATTTTTAACTGGATAATCCAATAGGTTATTGACATCCATTTTACTGGATAATCCAATAGGTTATTGACGTCCATTTTACTGTAGTAACTGAGATCATTAATCATGACCTCAAGTTCATGAATGACGTTTTCACAAGTGTATTCATTTAAACTCTCTAAGATTTCATCATCCAAACGAATTTTGCAGCGTGTTGTTGTCTCTTGACGAACATTTGTTGTCCAAGCTAGGATTGCAAAATTGATAGCATACAAAACATTAACCTTTCCTGGATTAGTTTCATGTCCTACTTCATTGCCTTTTAATATCCTACGATAAAATATGTTCCGATCATACATCTTGAAAACTCTTATTATCCCAGTATCACAAGGTTGAGTCTCAAATCACTCTATAAATTAATAATTATTAATTTATCGATTAAATAATACCTCTATAAAATAATAATATTTTATGATTCCAGCTATATTAATTAGTGAGGTTTTACCGTATAAAGTCAACAAACATTGTAGATACTATGATATTAGTATGGTAAATCAAATCAATCATATTGATCCTCTCATCTTTTCAATTAAAAAAAAGAGAGTAAATGATCCTCTCATCTTGTCAATCAAATCTAGTTTACCTTATTTTAATTTATTTTGTCTATTTAAAAGGAAAAACATATCTTTTGTAAAATTTATTTAATTGATTTTTTTTAATTTTTAAGGGATAATGCATAAGTACTCCCTTAAATTATATTCAAAATCACAGCAACCTACTTAAATTTAACTAGGGTCCTATTACTACTAAACAATTTTAAAATAGAATAAACAGATCGTAAATGCTGACGTGTCATAGAGAGTATGCACTCTCCCTCAAGGAGATTGAGGGTTACAAAAATAATTTTAAAAGTAATTAATAGGTACAACTTACAAGTGTCAATTTATATTCCTTATGAACATTGTGAATCTTGGCACCATCATTATTGAATTGTATATCAATTTCTATATACAAACAAACTATAAATTTATGAATTATTATACAAAATGACATTCCTTATGAAATTATCAATACATAAATATATAACTGCTGTACATTGTGGTATAATGTTGGTGTCAGTATATATGCATGAAAATTGTGTATATTGAGTTGTAAAGTTGGTGTTATTATCCGCTCTTAGGTAAATAAATTGGTGTACGATGTGGTGTAATGCTGGGACTTTGTAATATAAATATTTATAAAATTAATATTTTTGAACCAAAATTATATAATTTTCTATTAATAAAACACCAATTAAACTACAATTATTTTAGATGTCAAACTTTAGGTGAAATGGTGTATGTTAAAGTTCATAATACGTGAAAAAAAATATTTTACAAATTGATATGTTGCGAATTTTAGTCAATGATTTGATTTTTCACAAGACAAAACGACTTTGAATAGATTGATATTTTTATTCGTGAATACTAAATATAGGATTTGGCTCCTCTTCATTTCTCTTTTCTCCATTTTCCCCAAGTTCTTATTTAGATGAGTGACACCTATATTGCTTAAATAGTAAGGGTCTAGATTAATTAGTATTCTTAATCATAGAAGTATACTAATTAACCATGATTAAAATAAGAAATATTAATATTTAAAATTTCCAACTTTGGTAAGAAAATATCAGTTTCTCAAAATTTTGAGAACAATGGAATTTACTTCTATAGTTTACCATTTGAGTTACGATCAATATCAGACATTTTTTCTTTAAAAAAATAAAATCTTTCTAGATTTTGAAAAAAATTGTCTAGCAAAAAAATATTTTATTCTTCTTCAATAAATTATGGAAAAGTGATTTTCAATACTTTTTATTTAATATAAATGCTAGAAATTTTATTTTATGATTAACAATCTTTTTTTTCTTCGTATAAATAACTTATTTAAATGTCGATTTTGAATTGCCAAAATTTAGTTACTAAGAGACATTTCTTTTATGAATGGAGAAACTATAGAAAACAAAAATAATTTAAGCTATGGTGCTAATGACATGGTTTTTTTTTATAGCTAAATTAGATAGATTTAATGGTGAGTATATATATCCTTTTAACCATGATTAAGACACTTGATTACTTAAAATCTATATCATTAATATTTAAATAAGACAAGTGTCATACATCTAAGTAGAAACTTGGAGAAAATGGAGAGACGAGAAATGGAGAGGAGCCGGATCCCTAAATATAATATGTGTTTTTGTGGTTATGAAAGAGGACGTTGTAAAAAGATTGAGAGAGAATATGGAAGCTGAAAAATTGAAAGGGAGAAAATTATGGAAGGAAAGTTGAAAAATTGATGGGGAAGAAAGTTGTGGGAAGAATTTTTTTAAAAAAAATCAGATTAGTCGTATGTTTAAAAAATGGGATTTATCGTGTCTTTTTATTTTTATTTTTAATGTGTTTTGTTAGAATTCTATTGTCATTTAGGAAAAAGTAAATTATTGTTATATATATATGCTATATTTCTTAAATTGAATATTTATGTTTTTTTACCTGTTTACTAAAATTTCCATATTAAACACTTTTGGTATCAATTTTTAATTTATATATAAAGTTAGCCTTACACGTTAGAAAAAACCCCTAATAAATACGTATCTTCATTCTTCTTCTTCTAATTCAAGAGAAAAAATTGTTTGTTTTACGTTAAAAGACGATCTTCGTTCTTCGAATTCAACAAGAAATTTTTGTTTGTTTTGAGAATATAATGAGGAAAAGTAATGGTCATCTAATGGACAAGGAGATGATGAACAATTTAATAGGCAAGCCTTTTCCTTGTAAGCATACTATTATGGATGTTTACGGAATCAGAGTGTTCAGTCCATCCCAAATCCTTGAATCTACCAAGGGCATAAACAACAACACACGATTGTTGAGAATAGGGAAAACCTAGTAAAGAGGCCCCTGGGTTTTGGAAATCTACACCCAAACGCAAGGCAATTTTTTATGCCAACAAGATCGAGATTGAGCAAGAGTAAGTTTGCTGGGTCTTTAAATTAAATTGGCACTACAACATATGGTGCATCTGTTTCTCGTCTTTCTGTTGGAAGATGTTTGTTTCGTTATGTTGGATCGATGTAGATTTCTGAGCTATGGACTATATGTAAAACAGTTCACTCCGTGAAATCACTCGATTGAGCTGCTACACTACACTACACTTTTTTTTATTTTACATATGCCTGGGTCTAGTCAAAGTAGAAAAGTTGGGAGTACTCTTTTGATGGAATATAAATATTTTTGTAAGTGTATATGATTTTAAACAAGATGATAACTGAGTTGGACGTGAACGAAACAAAAAGTCATTTGAAATTTTATTGGAAGGGCAAGCCATCAAGAATGGAGATCATTTTCAATTCAAAGGGATTCAAAATTTACGAAAATCTTTGATCATGTTCCTTGCAGTGACATGGAAGGTTACTTGTGTATTCATATTTGTAATGATAAAAGTTATTTCCACTTTATGTAACGATATTATCTAAGAGAGCTAGAGCAAAATACATGTGGCGAGTAAAGGATGATTTCACTTTTAAATGAAATAGTATGAGTCCTAAAAGTACAATAGCTATATAAACTAAAAAAATTCTCTCTAAGTAGAATTCAAAGCTATGACCAATTGGTTAACATTTGACGTCTACCATTGAGCCATTGAGGAACAACAAACTTAATATCAGAAGCTGACTCTTCATCTCATACATCAAGGTCGAAATGAAAAAGGCATTATATCCTTAAATACCTCAACATAGATTTGTTGATTTCCTCTTTGGTTAATTGATTTTTGAAGACTTCTACACTGATTTATAGATTTTGTACAATAAATAAAGGCTAACGTAGTACAATAATTAGCGCCACAATATATCGGTAATTTTTTTAATTTAACAGTAAAATTTATGCTGATATTTAAATTATATTTTCTTAATAGTTGAACATGTGATAAAGCATTTTTATTAGATATGTTTTGGTTCATATTTTGGAAAAAACAGTGTATTCACAAATATTGCTTAGATAAATTAATCACAATATATCTCTCTCTTTTAGTTATATACGTATGAAACCTCAATAATCCATAAAATCCCACTCAAAAGTGCTTTCTAAGCTTGGGTGGAAGACACTATTATAGACAATAAAGCTTATAAAAATAAAAAAAAACCAAGACAGAAAAATATTATAATAATTATGATATTTTGGATTTAATATATTTTGAATCTAATATAATCTAAAGTCTTTGCAAATTTAAATTCGATAAAATTTCACCGTCTACAAATCTTTTGAAATTTTAATTCTTGTTTCAACTTGTGAAGAAATTGTTATTTCTTTATGTAGCCTTTTACAAATTTTACTTGAGATGTTCATTCTTACATATAAAAGATCGAAGTAAATTATTTTTTTCTATTTAATTTATAATTAATCATAAAATATTATTTTCACGTTGATTTATGAAATGCCTTCAATATTATTAAACTCTACACAACATATTGACTCCACCATCTTAAAATGTACATATTTTTGTTTTGTTGTAAAGTCCGGAGACTAAAGTACTATGTTATTACTATTGCAACTTAAATCAATCAGATTGATCCCTTATCTCGTCAATCAAAGAAAAAAATAATCTTGTCAATCAAATCTAGTTTACCTTATTGTAATTCATTTTAGTCTGTTTAAAACTAAAATATATATATTTTGTAAAATTTGTTTAATTTTTTTTTTTTTTACTTTTAGGCATAATGCATAAGTATTCCCTTAAACCATATCTGAAATTACAGTGACGCACCTAAATTTAACTAGGTCTTATTACCCTTCTAAGCAATTTTAAAATTTAATAAACACATCATAAATGTTGACATGTCATAGAGAGTGTGCACACTCCCCGAAGGAGATTGAGGATTACAAAAATAATTTCATAAGTAATTACTCCCTTCGTTTAGTCAGTTTCAAAAATAATGACCTCTTTCTTTTTTTGGTAACATTTTAATTTTAGCTTTCCACGTGACATGTTTAAGGCTACAAGATTAAAGGGCAATTTTGTACATTTGACATAACTTTAATTTAGAACCACAAGATTCAAAAGTCTTCTTTATTTTCTTAAACTCTGTGCCAAATCAAACTAGGTCATTCTTTTTTAAACGGAGGGAGTAATAAATACAAGTGTCAATTTTTAATTGGACATAACTTAATTAATTAAGTCTAATTAATTAGAGTCCTCCATCTTCTAAACCATTATGGTGTTTTCTCCGACATACAAGTGTCATTTTCAAGTCTCTCTCCAACGTCCGCGTACTAGTATCATTTTCAAATCTCTCTTTGACGTCTTCTCATCGCTTTCTCCGATCGTCTTCTCCGGCATCACGCATCAATCAGATAAAAACTCTAGCAAACGCATATTCTCACGAGACATTTCTCTTTAATAGAGACAATTAAATTCAAGCTTACAAATCGATTATCGAGTAGACTGTATGAAGTTGAAACAAAATTAAGGGGTGCGTACAATACTAAACAATTTTAACTATTTAGTATTTAGATTTTAATTCAAATATGTATTCAGATTCAGACCTCTAAATCTTAATGCATATCGTAATATTCAGATTCATACGTCTTAATTTTAATAAAAACAAATAGGACCTCAATCATTTACCGGATAGATAACTCAAAATTATAGTTTCAGTTTTGTTCCCTTGGAGAAGAGAAAACACGAATCTATTACAATATTAATATAGAAAAAAGATGGCTTAAGTCATCTACAGCCCCTTGAAGTTGTCCGCATATTTCACTTAGATACCTCAATTAGGGTTAGTACCTATTGAACACCTAAATTGTTCAAAATGTATACCTATTAAACACAAAATGCTGATATGACAGAAAAAGTGTTTTCCACTTTCCTTTGGAGCTTGAAGATTTCTAAAATCGTATTTTTTTATTTTTTATTTCAAGAAAACTTCACTTTTTCTTCTTCCATTGATTCTTAGCATTGTAAATGACTTAAAAGATTTATTTTGAATATTTTTTAAACCAATAATTTTTTTAATCGCAAAAAGAAAATGCCCCCCACCCCTGCTTTCGGTCGTCTTCTTCACCTCGACTAGGTTTTCAAAGACAACTCCATTGGATCTTCAAAAATGAAAGAAGAAAGAAGATTTTTGGACATTGGAGTAAAAAATTTAGCCGATAGCTCCATTTCCGGCCATCTTCAAACAAACATCACCACTCAAAATTAAAATGTAAACCTATTTAACTTATAAAAAATAATATCAAAGAATTCGATAAAATTAATTTGAGTCCTCTTGATTTCTCTTTTGCAATCGATTTTGAAATGAGTATCCATCAACAAACTCCGCTTCTTCATCACTCTTGTACGTGTCTCTCTCTATATATTTCTCTCACGTATTATGTATGATTTTTAAAAAAAAAAACTGAATTGGTAAATAATTTGATAAGATATTGAGTTTTATGGTTTAGAAATGAAATGTTGCAGGGATTAGGGAAGAAGATGAAGAAGACAAGGGGTGGGGTAGCGTGGGGGTGGGGTAGCATGGGGCTGGGTAGTATGTGTTATTATTTTTAATATTTTTATATATAAGAAAAAAAG
>JAJOOS010003769.1:0-20977 GCA_029582725.1 Solanum chiquidenum
AAGGATTTTTTTAGGTTAAAATTACAAACAAAGTAATATAATTTGTCATGTTAATAAGATCAAATAAGTTCTGATTATATCAATATAATTATGCACTAAAAGTATCTAGTATTAAATTAATTTTACTTTTGTATAAAAGAATATTCATAAAATTGACTTTATATTTCTTCCTAGAGCGAAGATGTTAATGCACACATGTAGAAGAATATACAATAAAAATTACTTGGTATTCCATGAAAATTCTAGCATGGGCTCTTGCCAATAATATTAAGACTCATCCTCTCACATCACCACTCAGGTCCCACTTCCATACACAACTGATGTCTCTTGAGCTATCATTTTAACTCTAAATTAGACATGGAAGAAGATGCTATATCTCACTGAAATATTTTAATGAAGATATATATATTTTCAATGTTGTTTCATGTCATGGCAGAAAACAAAGCTACCGAATGTAGCAACAGAAAGCTACAATATTTCCAGTTTTCAGTATTGTCATCAAAATATTGTGAGATGAGAAAGGATTTTTTGGGGATGAAGTTTTTATTGAGGGAGAAAAAAAACATTTGATACTGAAGCAGTAAGAGCTCCTTGATATGTGGGGTGGTGATTGACTACGATATGTATCAATTTGCTGCTAGCGGCCAGTAGATTCCAACATTAAACTTCAGAAAGCTTTTCAATATAAGCCTCCACTCCTATGGATCAATGGCTCAGAAGAGGAATCTATCATCAAGTATATTTCGCATCAGAGCAGGGGAAGAAGGGTGATAGATAACAAATCGTCTAGTTTCACGTAACTTATGCCACCAGCAGCTTAACAAGTTCAAGCAGCATATAGACTATGATGACAAGTTAAATTATACCTTGATAAATTACCCAAAGGCAGGTTTTCCCATGACAGAGAGGGATACAGCTTTCCCTAGTTCTTTTAGAATTCTTCATTTGGATTCCTTTGTTTAAATGACAAGTGTTCTTTCTGATAGGGTAAAGTTTCAGCAAAAAAAATAAATAGCCCCAAGACGACGCTGTTGCCATTACAAGGCTCAGTACTTGTTTTATTTTTACATCACATTTTTAAAGTTCTTCAGATGATGAGTGTAAATTAATCCACTCATAATAAAAGTATTTCGGAAAGAAGTACTGAACTAAGCTAGAAACATAATCAGTTAGAGAAGATATCTAAATTGAAAAGACAGCAGTTCTTATACAAAAGAAATTAGTCAGAATGGTATAATATACTAACTTCCCAAACTCCAATTGCCTGCCTATACAGTACTTACCAAATGTTAATTTTTAAAAGACTTTAGCAGCAAATATCATTCAAAATTATAGAACTTCTCTACTATCTTTTTTTTTTATGACAAGGGAAACCCATAGCCGCCACCCTTTGGGTGCGCACAGGGTAAAAACCCCGCTCCTATGCAATAGCTCGCAAACCACATAGGAGAGGTAACCCACACTAGGCAAGCCCGGTGCGACGAGCTCGACCCAGAAGGCAAACTCCTTGCTTTCGCTGGCAAGGGGTTTCGAACTTGAGACCTCCAACATGGAAGTCCCAAGCCCAAACCACTGGGCCACCCCGAAGGGTACTTCTCTACTATCTTTTCAATTTCTTGATTAGTTTTCCCATTCAACGGCCCTCTCAAATTTAACATATGATGTAAGGTGACACTATAAACCCTCAGCAGGATCACACCTCACAGGTAATACTATGAAGTAGAGCATCTAAAGTCCAGCTTCAAGCTAATGAAACTAGCCGGAGGCCAGACCCATGATGTTCCAATCAAACTAGTGCAGAGAAATGCACCCTTTAGATTCAATAATTAAGGGGAACGTGAAACATACGAGAGCAAATGATTAACAGCTTGAGATCTTATCATACATAAAAAGAGGGAAAGTAGAAGTTAACTAACATGAAGGCTATTCAACTGCACACAAAGTGTTGATGTTGCCGCTACGTCAATTTCAACAGACTTCAAGACATCTGGTATCCTTGTATCCTTCAACTCCTTCTTTACAAATGCCTTAATTCCACTTTCCCTTGAGTATCTCGTCAAAATAGGCACAGGTGGAACAATATCTTCCTTATTAGCTGCATGCAAATGGTAGCAAGTTCACCATGAAATATATAGGTTCAATTTAACAGCAAACAGTTCTGCAGAAACAAATGCAAGATATGCAAATGCAAAAAGATGAGCAGAGAAGTAGAAGAATACAAATAATTTACACTGCCATAAAAAGAGAGCCACTAAATAAAAGCTTCAAAGCTATTTGAAAATTCAACATGCTAAATTCTGTCAATGGGAAACTGGGATGGCGATGAAGGGTCGTCAAATGGGTACATGGGCAATTCATCCATATCATTTGCAAGAAAAGAGTGAAATAATAAAACTAGGATATCCAATTATTGGTCACTCGGACAGAATATTTACAGTTCCAGTGGGAAGGATAACTTTGAAATTATGCTGTAAAGAGGTACCCTCCCCTTCCTACGGTGAAAGGGTTTTGTATACTGCAGAAAACATATTCTGATCTAATAGTTCCTCCATCCATTACATTGATGTCATTCATCAAACCATAGTGCAAGACACAAAATGAACCAGGAGACAATTAAGCTAATAAACTGCAACAACAGGCATGTAAAATTTCAGTATGAAGGATTCTTCACTGTGAAAAAAAAAAGAAAATCTTTAAGATTGTGCAGAAAGAAACTATATACCAATCTTATCTAAAACGGTCTTTGCATATACTTGAAATGCATTATCAATGCCGCGAAAGAGGCTACCCAGTTCTCCTGGCCTCATTGGAACTTCCAGAGCAAAGAACTGATTGACCGTCTGCAGTGAGAAAATTGTTCAACTCATTACAAAATGTGGTATCGTATAAAAGCATTTGTAAACCACTGTCGGCATAACAGAATCAACAATGATAAAAGCAGAATGTTCAAAATCTGAGCCACAATTTAAAGTTCACTTCCTCTTTCTATTTTATTTCCCACCCACCCCACACCCCATGGGGGGTAGGGAACTAGAGCTTTAGAAGCTTGTGAATCTTCAAGTGTATATGTTCCAAAAGCCAAGTATTTTTTCACTTAAGTTTCATGCACCAAACGTAAAAGAAGCTAGGCTGCTATAGATAACATGGACAGGAAGAACACACAAACTTCATCTTGCAGCTGAGAGTAGTTTGTGATAAAGCTTAGCTCTCAAGCACAAAAGCCTATAATTTAGATTTGGCCTTTTTAGTGTAGCATTATGATTTCATAGGTTACTAATTTAAAGTCCAGTTCTCCCGCTGTACATAAAACAAATCAATAAAGAAATAACTTCCCTTGTTGCAGACAAATTATCGCAGCTCTTCTTCCATATTACTGTAATTCCATTACGAAACACAATAAACTTATGCCGCGGAAACTGAATAAACTGATTCCAGAAAACAGAGAAAATTGAGAAAAATAAATATGCTAAAGAACAGAGTATGATTTGTGAACCTCTTCCACTATCCTGTAGACTTCAACAATTGAACTTCCATGCCTTTGTTGAGGTGAAACCGGTACCCACCGCTGGAAAACCATAAAAGGGTAATTAACTTCATATGCTAAAAGACTGGTCTTCGGTTAGAAGGAGGATTTCAATTTACTCTTATGATAATAACCGTGAATATTGAAACCAGGAGATGCCTCATTTAACTTTATTTATATATATAAAAAAGGAGATGAGACATGAGATAGAAATTTTTTAAATGATAAATGATTAATGACAAATGGCATAGGGAATAGAAGTATAATAACAAAGGAACAGCTAAATAATTGATATAATTGTTAAATGAACTGCAATCAATAGATTTAGAAACTCCCTAAGTTATTACCTCCTGCTGAATAGCCCGGTCAACCCAATTCAAAATCCTTGCAAGTTGTGAATTCACCCATCGTAGTACCAATGTCCCAGACACAGTCTCAATCTATACTTAAAACAAGAAAAGGCTAAGAAAAACACCAGATTCACTACGTAAAATATTGAGTATGACACATGGAAACTTTATTAGCAAAACCATCCCGCCACCAACCAATACAAAGGTTCTGAGCAGTTAGAATGCCGAGGTCAGAAGACAATAAATCCAAGAAGCTTAATTTACTGGCTAAAAATCTTTCATTTGGAACTACCCCATATAAATTTTGCAAAATTATGTCACCCTAAGTTACTCCATTATAAAAATAAATAAAGAAGCCCAGAAAGATTTTCCTTACCTTGAACAAATTTAACTTTCTACAATAAACATCTGATATTCCATCAGCACAAGAAGATACGATAACTTGCATTATATCATGCTCAAGACTATCAGCAGCAGGAAAGACAGCTATTGTATCCTCGGTCAGATGTTCCGCATTATCAAGGAATGGTCTCTGAATGAATGACATTCACTCAAATCTCCATACCAAACATATTACCATGAATTAATCAAGCTACAACTAGATCTCCAGGAGTTAGATTAATCATTACTTACCAATTTGATACCATAAAGCTTGTGAAGTATGGATGCAGAAACAGCAGCAGCATTTTGATGCCTTTGAGATAAGATAGGCATGTAAATAGTATTATCTCTTTGCAATAGTTTCTTTGTGTGTTCTGCAAGCAGTGCTAAAGGATGTTCATTTGTTGCTTGAGATATTGCCTCAACATCTTGTATTATCTGCACAAAGCGATTATTCATGACAAACAGAAAATTTCCCTTCATACCCAATCTAAGAGGAAACACAAAACTGAATAACAACACTCAGAAACTAGCTATGATACACAGGGAACAGATGCTCCAGCAATCAACATCACACTATTATAAGATGAGAAGTCTACCTCCCACAATCCAGGGAAAGTTGGTCTACTTCTGTTGTTAAAACCATAAGCAGCAAATCAATCAAATGTAACTTGTAGAAAACAGTCATTTTATGGGAAATATGAAAACACCCTGTCGCTTCCTGTGAGAAACTTATTTAACACAAATGTACCATAATCTAAGGATATTCATAACATGTTAGCTGTGAAATAGAAAGTAAGAAGGGCAGTGCTCTTGGTCTTTTCCGATCCCGTAATGTTCTCGATTATTTTAGTACACCATTATAGTAAAAACCCATTGCATGGCAACACCTCACTTATGGTGGGAAATGGGGAACATATTCAGTTTTGGAAAGATATTTGGCTAGGAGACATCCCTCTAATGAATGCTTTTCCAAGCATTTTCCAGATTGCATCTAATCCAGACTCAACCTTCTCGCAGTACAGGGAAGACAATGTGTGGAATCTGATCCTAAGGAGAAATCTTAATGACTGGGAGTTGGAAGAGGATTTTAGCCTCATGGCCACCATTCAGACTAGTGCAATCAACAGACAAAGCAGGGACAAGCTTATCTGGAGATATAGCAGGGATGGATCCTACTCAGTTAAAGCATGCTACCTTCAACAAAGCTCCAAGAAGACCTTAATTGATCAATGGCCATGGAAATTAATCTGGAGAACTAAGTTGCCACCTAAAGTTATTTGTTTCAGTTGTATTACTCTAAAAGACTCTTGCTTGACTCAGAATAATCTCATGAGGAGGAAATTCCAAATAGTCAACAGATGCTACATGTGCTTGTGCAACTCAGAATCTATTAATCACGTGTTCCTTCATTGCACAGTTGCAACAGGCCTATGGAACATGTTCTTCTCACTTTTTGGACTCACTTGGGTCATGCCAAGATCATTGAGAGAGGCTTTTGTGTGTTGGAGTTCTTGGGAAGTTGGGAAGTCCATCAAGCACATCTGGTCTTTGGTTCCACCCTGTATTTTGTGGTGCTTATGGACGGAGAGGAACAAAAGATGTTTTGATGGCACCGCAACTCCCATCTCTACCTTTATAGCAAGATGTTTGATTACTCTTTTTGGTTGGGTTAATCTCTTTCCTGTACTTAGTGTCGATTCTTTCCTGGAATTGATCAGCTCCATAGATTTCTGTTGCTAGCTGTTTAGATAGCTTTTTTTTGCCTTTTTGGGAGCTGATATTTCTTTCTTTTGTAATATGTGCATCTGCTTGATGCTTTGTTAATGACATTCTCCTTACTTTATCAAAAAAAAAAAAAACATTGCATGTCAACAAATGAGAAATTTGGATGGACTGTTTAACTGGTCAAAAGACATATTTAAGCCACAATGACATTTATATGTAGCTAAGAAATAGAAAATGAAGATAAAAGAACAGAGAACAGATTTAAAAGAACCACACTTTGCGTACGGATATTCATAGTTAGGGTCCTCTAATATCTGAAGAAATTAATCCAACTGATCGTAGAGTTGCACTTTTTTTTTATAACCTAGAAATTTGACTGTGACCCGCCCTTCTCCACTTAAATACTGGGCTTCGCTTTGCATGGTGTGGGGCTTGAACCTGTGACCTAAGCCACAAATCCTCCCCCTTTTGCCACTCGAGCTAGGCCTTGGAGGCCTGATCCTAGAGTTCCACTTTACAGTTAGGGCATTCTACAAAATGAAGAAGCTAATTTAACTAGTCTTTGAACAAGCACTGCCCCAACATATAGAAATATTTCAACAGCAGTAATTATAGTCCGCAACCAATTTAAGTTTCCTTTTCCAACAAGTAACAATTCTTTACCCTTGTAAATGCATTTTTGATTGAAGATGTCACGTAGAACTCTATCTGCTCTTTATCTGATATTGTTGCAGACTCCATTGCCTACATAAACATCAAAGTCGAATACAATATTATTATTTATAAGTGTCCATGTATGTGAATCTTATGGTTTATAGTGAATACACAGACAACACATATAACATATGATTCAATTTCCCAGAACAAACTTAAGATAGTTCACCAGAAAAGGTAGGTAGTCAGACATACCGTTTCAGGTTCTTCTAGAAGAAGCCTTCGAACAAGCATAGCAACTGCCACAGTGTTTTCCATCATCACCAACCCCTAAAGCCAATAACATCAACTAGTTTTTAGACACAACTTTCCTGTACTGTTAACTTAAACTAAATAATATCCTAAATGGAATTAATTTCAACAGAAAAGGCAGAAAATTTGAAATATATTTTTGAAACACAGAAAATTAGAAAATTTGAAATATTGGCAACCATTATTCATGGGAAAGAGTAAATTTGGAAGTTAGTTTCTTAGTTTTTAATTGCTAAACAGAGTTTATAGTACAAGCTCTAAGATGATCAGATATTACCACAAACAATATTTTGAAACAGAAAAAGACATGTAAATGTAAGTTAAAACAAATGACTTATCATGCGCACAAGATTTGCCATTGCCTAATCAAAGTACAACAGAATTGTGCACGAACCTCAGCATAATTGAGATGGTAGTCTCCCAACTGCTTATCAGCCCATTTTGAAATTGGCAACAAGAAAGACTGCAAGAAAGTCAACTCTTGGAATCCCTTCTCCATTTCAACTCTAGAATGCAAACTCTTCAAGTGCATTCTCTCTTGCGGTCCCCTTTGTTCCTTTAATGGTATTTTTTTTAACTGTTCAATGACATATTGCAAGATCCTTTGCTCTCCCGTGATGACAAACTGCAACAACACAAGGGGCATATATCGAAATAGGACAATCATGCACCAACAATAAGCAAAGAGGAATTGATAAAGGGATCAGCTTCAACCAAGTAACCAAATTTGAAATAAGGGTGGGTAACCAAGTAAGAAGAAATTGTTGCAACATGTCAGGAATTTATTTACAAACAGTTAACTAAAGAAGATGGAAGCAATTGCCTAACAGCCGATTGCTTATTGGGATAAAAAAATTTACTTAAATTTGCAGAAGTTAAATAATGTGGATCGAGGAGAGGATGAGAATTTTATATTCCAGAAAACCAGTTTTCAGTCCATAGTGAAGTTAAGGCAGTTATAAATTATAATTAGACCATAATAGCACATTTGATTCGACAAAGGTCAAATTTCCAAGTTAAATAACACGATGAGAAAAATAGGGCCTGAGAATAACACTGAACCAAAATACTACTAACATGACTAAAACATAGTCCCAACTATATAAACCTTTTCTATTGTGACCTATTATTCACAATGTCTGCATGAATTCCAAGAGATTGTAGGTTTTTCGAGACAATTTCCTTCAATTGATAAAGAAGTAAAATCTAGTCCAACAATTGATATACCATCGGCAGGTTAGTAGTCAAGCAAATGCTTGTAATGTTTTAAGCAACTCTGAACAGAAACCAGTATTTTTCTTTTGTCATTTTATACCTGTCGAAATAATACCCAAGCATAGCAAGTGTAGTGGATGGTTTCTGTGATTCCCAAAATACGCCATGTGGACTTAAGAAGCTCCAAAATTTCTTCAACTTCCTGGTTGGGAAAAATGAAGTTCATAATTGTTCATTCAAACCTATAAATCAATTTCTAAAGGAATGTACTCACATAACACTATTCATTGCACTACTGTTCAATATTTTACTATTTTACAAAGAGAACAGGTTATGTTGTTCACATAAAACAACTGGACCTCAATCCCAAGCAAGTATGGGCTCGGCTATATGAATCCTCACTGAACATACCGTTCCATTTTAAGCTCCTTAAACCCGTATTATTTATAATAATTAAATAATAATAAGCTCTAAAAGTTCTATATATTTTCGAAATGCATAAAAATCTCATATAAGACTATAGGACTCCTACGAAACACAAGACCTAAATTACTACTAACATGACTAAAACATAGTCCCAACTACATAAACCTTTTCTATTGTGACCTATTATTCGCTATGTCTGCGTGAATTCCAAGAGATTGTAGGTTTTTCAAGACAATTTCCTTCCATGTGATTTTGTGGCTCATGCCCTTTTAACACCTTCACTCATCATGTCCCTCTGTTACAAACATAAGTACACAACATACCAAGACTGTAAATCAAATGACCCTTAAGAATATTACCTTCTTCTTTTAAGAGAAAGGTGACATCCCAAGAGTTTAATTTCTAGTGTACAAGAAATAAGATGGTCATCTTTATCCTGGCACCGTAAGGCATAGCAAGAATGGCAAGAATTAGAGAGAATGACATTCAAGTGGGTTTTAACTGACCTCTGTGAGCTTTCCCTCATCTAAAACATCAAAAACACTGAGAAGTAGTTTCTCGTATAATTTGACATTCAAGTGATAACCATCAGCCCAGTGGCATACTTCACCAGTTAAGTCACCTCGAGCTGGCCTTTCTGCCAATGGCAGAGCGATCTCTCTCAAAGATTTTAAACATTCTGTCCTTTGCATCTCTGCTGCAGGAGGAGGAAAAGACTGAAACAAAGAAATAATAATTTTTATGGCATATCATCTGGTATAGCATCACAAAGAACCCTTTCGTGTAACCTTATTTCTCAGGACATGGGTGTTCATAGTAAATGGTATCAAAATGTCCTTGGATTGAGAAAAAAAGAAGAAGACGAGAGACCACATAATAATGATGAAGAGTATCAAACAAGCAAACAAGAACAAACATCAATGATAGCATGTCAATTGAACTAATTCCATGGGTCAATAAGATTTTTTGAAAAGTCCTTTTAAGAGAGTACAAAAGAAGAGACAAGAATAAAAAGAAGTACAAGAAGATAAAACATGTCAATTTCCAAAAAAATAGGCACTTCCTTTTTTTAACCATGAAACCCCCGAGGGCCAGGGACAGACAATTCGAAACTCAATAGCATACCTCCAATCTAAAAGATGAAAGCCCTCTTAGAAACTCTATCTTTAATTCTAAGCAATCCTATTATTAGGCATATGATGATCAAACTTCAAAACAGAACTCTCAAGTATATCAAAAATGTATTTAATTTGTTTGAAAGAAGTGGAGTGCATTTGCAGTTTCAATCCATCTATTTAATATTTAACATACTTATTTTCGGCAATAAAATTAGGAAAATGAAATCCGACTAGGATTACCGCAAATTTACATTCATTGCATCGACCTTTAGGCAAATTGGTAAATCATGATTCAATTTGCAATTCCCTTACTGAAAAAAATGATATGTTAAATTGTAATGTTGTTAGTTCGTTGTTTATATAGATGTTTGTAGGGCCACGTGTTTCCTGTCGTTGTTTGTATAGATGATAGAGGGACATGTGTTTCCTTGCTCTTCCTCTTATATTATAGGAAAAGAAAAGAGATCCCTAAACTTAATTAAAGCTGAAGTCATAAAATGTAATTAACCCAAGTCATTTCGGTTTGATTTGTTTCTTTGTTTATGAACTAAAAATTCGATTAGAAACTAACTGAACCAACTGAATGCATAATGTTACTCAAAGTCGGAGATGCGGTGTATATTAAAGCATGTGCACTCACTGCATTCAGATCCTAAGCCCGCCACTCTGAGTTGAAGTTGAAAAAAAGAGTACTGAAGTTCAACTTGAAAAAAATTGTGAAAGTTAAAGATTAATGAGTAGAAACCAGTATTTTCTTGAAATATGCAATCAGACCACTACTTTAAGTCTGAATATTGAATTTCACTATTTTAAAAGAAGTTAAAATATTAAAGTTATTTGGATATTTGCAAGGATGCATGACCGAACTAGAATTGCAAATACTTAAGTTAAGTATTAGAAATAAATCAGAAATTTCTCTTCAGCAAAAGAGGGATAGAGAGAAATGTACACACCTCAGATTCCTCTATCTTAGCTAAAAGAACCCTTAGCTCATTTGCTTTTCGCCCAGATTCCCCAAACCCTACGGCAGGATGATTTATGAGCCCCTCCTCCAACATGTTTAACTGAACTGACAGAAAAAGAATATGTAACAGAAATGTTAAATACATTATCTTATGAATTAAGTTGCATAAATAACCAACTTTGCAAAGTTTGTTACAGCAATTAGAAAGAGGAGGAGAGGAAAAAATTGAATCATCATATTAAGTGGGAAAGGCAGCACTTACTTGTCTCTTTTGCCACTTAAAATACGACTTTTTGTCGGAGAACTCGGTGCGTGAAATACAACATAACAATTCCAGTGGGATCAAGATTGTATCCATCCTTTTACCCACTTTTCCAACCATCGCATTAAGGAGACCAAGTCTTGTCCTGACATCCATGGCCTCAGAAATCTGTATATATTAATCAGGTAAGAACCCAGTAAGCATGAAACTGTAAATTCCTATATAACAGAATTTGAACCCACAACCTGCGCCTAACTCATATATCATAGTTGCTTTCTTACCACTAGACCACAGTCTTGGGGCTATTAGAAGAGTAAACTTCTTATTTGATATTTGTCCACAAATATCACGTGTATTGAGGTTAACACCATATAAATAGGTGGGCTTCCGACCCTTCGGGGTGGCCCAGTGGTTTGGGCTTGGAACTTCCATGTTGGAGGTCTCAAGTTCGAAACCCTTGCCAGCGAAAGCAAGGGGTTTCCCTTCTGGGTCGAGCTCGTCGCACCGGGATTGCCTAGTGCGGGTTACCTCTCCTATGTGGTTTGCGAGTTATTGCATAGGAGCAGGGGTTTTACCCTGTGTGCACCCAAAGAATAGTGGCTGCGGGTTTCCCTTGTCATCAAAAAAAAAAGG
Source organism: Solanum chiquidenum (assembly GCA_029582725.1). Lineage (NCBI taxonomy): Eukaryota > Viridiplantae > Streptophyta > Magnoliopsida > Solanales > Solanaceae > Solanum > Solanum chiquidenum. The sequence goes on from JAJOOS010003769.1 coordinate 11,567, forward strand.
TGGGCTTCCGTATTTGTCATATCATCGGATCTTCAATGTCTCTCTTCCCTCTTTATCTTCTAACATTTTCCTTCGGGAAATTTATCTCTTTTTGTTAGCTATCACTTCTATGATTGAATAATAAATGTAGCTAAATTAATTATCAAAAACATTGAATCTATAACTCCTTTTTTTTCCTGTCCAGCACTAGGAACACTATTTACATTATATACACACTAACAACTGGCAACTGGTGGAGACTAGCCCCATATACCAAACAAAATACCAACATAACAGCTCAAGGCAACTCTGTACTATGATAGTATTTGAACACCTCTTGGCATAACATCTCGACCTTAACTAACAAACTGTAGCCTCATCAGCTTTATGCCCTTTCATTAAGGAGAAAAAATTATTGCTTTTTAAGTAATTTCATTTCCTAAAAGATTTGCAATGAAACAACAGGCAAGCTAACCCAACTTGTTGAGTTAAGGGCAAGAAACTAATAAGATATATATCCCATTACTGGTGTGAATCAAACAACAGAAGCTAGAAGCAATCAGACACCAGACAGAAGGTAACAATGTCATTCATTTTCCTACCTCCATCTGGACACGCATTGTCTCCAACAAACTGACCAGTCCAGATAAATGTTGTGACTGGGTCATTACATTTTCACTCTTACTACGGCCCAGCTTCCTCATCAATCTAGATTTCTTCTCCTTCTTTTTGTCCTTTGATGGTACAATGAGGCCCCTGTGCATACAGAATGCATATTAAATGCGTTTAATTAATCAGATGGGAGATGTTGCAAGCCAAGAAACAGAAAAGGCGGAAATACCCTGAAGCTCCAGCAGCAGCCAGAAGAATCTCATATGCTGTTTCCCGGAGATCATCATCGCCAATAGCTAGGAAGAAATACAGCCTCAAGTATAAGTATCTCCCATCCATCCACGTAAAAGCAAGAGAAGAATACATTTTGAAAGAAGATAGTGGAATCTACAAGTGAAGTAGTGTAACCGACCAGGAAATACTGGAATAGAATATTATATTAAAGTGTTTGCTCATCAAATACTTTCTCCAGTAATCAATCTGAAAGTGCCTATTACGTGCCAACACATGAATTCAAGGCTTCAAAACATTGTATAAAATCAAAGAATTCAAACATCAAAAGGCAAAAAGAAGCATGGATTTAATATGAAGCTCCAAAACAAACTCTTGCACCCCACATAGGCTGTTTACAAAGTAGAGGTAAAATAAAATTAGTTAAATTGATATGATGACCTCACTTCGTTCGAGTTCACATTTAACATTTATCGAGATATTCCCCAAAAACACCTCAAACCAAGGAGGTGTCAGAAATAAGTGAGGATCAAATGACATCAACTTATCACTGGTTTTCGTGCACAAGCACACAACTTAGCATTTGATTAGGGTTTATGAAGATGAAATAGGCTTCAGAACAAATTGAATATTATTGCTACTAAGTACGAGAGAAGTTATCAGAGAAGAGTAAGAAATACTTGAATGTTCGTTGAAGAAAACATTAGTGGGAACTCTTTATGCTTAAAAAACATCAAATGAAAAAATTAGGGCCATTAAAGATCAGGAATCAAATTTATATAACTATCTAAGTGATTCTTTTTATAAATATAATCAAGTGAATAGTGATTAGAGGAGAAAATAACAAAGAGCTATAACAAAATAAATTAAAATTTAAGCATTAAAGAGAGTTGCATCAGAATATCTGAGAATTAATAATCTGACAACTAGTTTTGTTTATGATAGTCAAAGGTCAGAAAAACATTAAACAAGCATCAAGATAGTGCTAACTCTTTCTAATCTAGAAAAAAAAATATAGGATTACAGTTTTAAAAAATTAAATAATGCCTATCAGCTGGAAGAAGTTAGAAAATCCAAAAAATCACACAAGTATGCTGGAGATTAAGATGGATTCTATAAAAAGGGGACGGATATTCTCCCAATATCAAGCTACTATAGAAGTATGATATGTTCATGGCCTTGGTGCATTGCTCGAACTGCAATTAACATGGATGAGAATTGAAATCTATTTATCATTAGTATACAACACTTGATAGTATAGTGGTTAAATTCCCTTTAAAAAATCCATTTATCATTGAGTGAAATTGTACAGAAATTAGAGCAGTTATACGATACATCTGCATCAATGTTGTTAATAGTTTCCTAGTCATGTGTCAGCATCCTAAGCACAAAGTAACCAGTAGTACAAATATAGAAGCAGAGAAAAATCTCAAAGTACTCTTACTCTCCCGGTCTTTTTTTTTTTTAAATGGTAACCATTACTCTCCCCATCTTTTATTTTTCTGGTATAACCAGTACTATAAATATATCACATTAGAGCTAAAAAGCAAGCAAATTACAAACTAATACTGCCAAAAAGAAATGGTCACACTTATGATAGTGGAAGTTACAGGTCCACCATACACATATACACCTACGATAAGCATGCTTACCAGTAGCAAATGACGGCAATCCAAGCACAAGATCAGCAGCATCATTGAGAACTCTTCTTGAATATCTTCGACTGTCAACTTCATCTAGATCATCATCGTCATCAAAATCCTCAATGTCGTCAACTGTTAACTCTTGTTGTTGTGTGGAACTGAGAGACTGAGATTTGGATAAACTGGACAGCTCTTCAAATGGTTCAGTATCAATTGATTCTGATGTTGAGAGTGTTGGCAAAATTGGTGATGGTGTGGAAATAGGGACAGGCGGGGGTAATCTTCTTGGAGGCAAACCCGATTGTTCAGGATTTGTAGCTAGAAAGAATTCATCAGTTGAACCTGCATTACTCTTAATACAAAAAGGAAACCGTTGAAGAATGAAAATAAACATTAATGTGCATAGAACACAAGAAATAATGTTTTGGGATAGGTAAAAAGTGTTGCACAACAACCCCATATGGAAATAATTCTAAGCTGCAATAGATAAACCTCGGGAACTGGAACACTCACTAATAGTAAATATTGAACAGAAATTAATGTATGTGCGATCCCGACCAAGAACATTCATAAATAGTGACCATTGAACAAATAATAATGTATGTGCAAGTCCGAATTTACCATATGAGGGAACAGAGTACTGTCATGATAATCTCTAATAGCTTCAGATAGTTCAAGAAGTCCGCCTACAAAAAATAGAGACAAAAACAACAAAATCAATCCTGACTTGATGATTGCAAATGCAATCTCTCTTAAAGCAAATAGGAAGAGGCTATATTTTGTGGTGGACATTCCCTACCTTTTCTTGCACAATTGAGGACAAAATCAACGCTAACTTGATCAAGATCCACATCCTCCAAGGAAACAGCTCCGGGGGGCATTACCACCTTCTTGATTAAGCTTCCTGAAAGTATGAAATTCAATAGTATCCGCCTATCTCTCCGAAATCTTTGTAGAAGCTCTATAGAGTTCTCCCTGCAAACACAGACAACACATTCAATTGGAGCCACCCACCCACCCACATTGTGTTCCCGTAAATTCTCTACCATCAAATTTCCTTAACATATCAAGAATCTTTCACCTTAACTACTAAAGAACATCAAGATTTACTTCAAACCAACTTCAAGATCTATAGTCTTGTACACTTAATCAAAACAAAGAAAGAACCCACTGGATTTTAAAGATTACTTACTCTTCCATTGCAACTTCAGCGTAAACTCACTTGCTTAGCAACTCACACTTGCATTCACCAACTGAAAAAAAAAACCAAGATTCTTGAAGTAAATACCAAAATTGATTGAAATTTGAACAAGTCAAGAGGGAATAATTCTTAGAAGTAGATACCAAAATTGAATGAGTCAAGAAAGAGCGATTCTTAGAAGTAAATACCAAAATGGGTTAATAAGAAGATCAAAATTGAAAAGATCTCTCGCTAATTCAATAAACTGAACTGAATCTCTGACTGAAGAAAGAGAGTTGGTGAATTCAGATTTGTATACAATTTCACTTTCGTTTTTCACTCTGAAATAAAAAATTTAGAGAAGTTTTTATCCATGATTATAGAGCCGATTATGTAGCAATTTTACGCGATATCTTATTTTCACACGCATAGATAGTTTTTTTTTTGAAAAAAAAATTAAATTAGTAGAAACATAGATAACTAATAAGTAACTTTACTTACCGATATAAATAAAATTTAGATAAATGAAAATAAATTATCTAATATTTAAAATTGATTAGAGAAAATTAGTACTCCTCTGTCTCATTTTATGTGAAATAGTTTAACTCGGCACGCAGTTTTAAAAAATTTGTGTGGCTATAAATCATTTCATTAAGAGTAAAATATTCATTTTATAGTTAAATTGTTACTTATATAGATATGTGTCATTCTTTTTGGTACTGACTAAAAAGAAAAATAAGTCACATAAATTGAGACAGAGAAAATATTAGATTGGTTCTAAATTCTAATAAATTATTATTATTAAAAAGAATTGCAAGTTACAATAAGTAAATTTCAAATAACTAAAGTTGTTAAAAAGTCTAAATATACATTTCATTCGTTCACTTTGCTAAAAATATTTGTTTAATTATATTTTTTTTGTTTATTTATGTCCTTTGACTAATGGTTAACAGTTAACACTAAATTTGAAAGAGATAATTTGAAATTCAAGTAATATTTTATTACTAGTTTAATTTTAAACATTGATCACAATTTAAATAAATTCATTCACTTGGGTTTCTGACTTATCGTTCCCAATCTCTTACAAGCCTTTTGTTTTTTATTTATATTCTTTAAAATTATTTTTTGTTAAGAAAACAGACCTCTACGTAGATTATTTTAGGAAATCCTATCTAATTACATAAACATTTCTACCACGTATACTAATTCACTCTATTATTTGAAATAATTACATATTATCATCTTAATTAGTAGAGATAAGACACAAGTACTCCCATAGACTATGACTGAAATTCCAGACACACATAAGCTTAACTAGGGTCTTATTTGTCACGCCCCGAGGCTATCCCCTTGGCGTAACACGGAACCTAGGATCACGAGTGACCCCAAGCTAACCCCGTGTCTGGCATATCATAAGCATACTATAAAAGTTATTGAATAAAACATGTACTATGCGGAAACTAAAACAATGGATAACTGAAAGTGAGGAAAAACCCAACTAGTTTGAATATATAAAACATACCAAGAGTTTAGTGATAACTGAAGCAACATCTGAAAAGCCTCTAACTGAGTTGAGTTATTGGGACATGCCTCCAACTAACTCTAACAGAAAACTGAATATAAAGACTAAAATGAAAAGCATGTCTATTGTCCTCGAAGTATGAGGACTTACCACTGAAGTTGTTGAATGCGGACCGAGAATCGATCTAAGCGTGATCTGGATGATGAGTACCTGAACCTACATCATGAAAGGATATGTAGCGCAGAGTATGCGTCAGTACTTGGAATGTACTGAGAATACAAGATATAGATAAACTAAGCTGAACAAAATATATAAGCTGGACAATGCATAACTGAGCAATGATATAATCTGAGCAGAGATATAGATACTGAAATATAACTGAAAAGCTAACCTAAATGCAATGACCAAGTACTAATAATGAAAATGACATGCTGAACTGTATGCTCATATAAATGCTGAAAACCTGGTAAATGCACTAAGAGTCTGACTGTGGGAGCTATTATTAACTGACATAAACCACGTGAACTAAATGCGGAGTCCGATGTATACGCCCCATCGAGAGGACCCAATATACTTTGTCATGGTATAAAGGCATGACTGGCGTGATCACTAAATCTGATGCCCAATAGAGGGGACTTATAATCCTACGGGGCACGTAGTTCTGGGACTATGAGGGTACGCTGAACCCTAGTCCAACTCGGTACTATGCCTACTCCCAACTGAATATGAATATGACTGAAATACTGAATAGCTCAAAATACTGACATGCTAACTGAGAATGCAATATTTATGTACTGACAATGTGACATTCGAAATCTGGAGCATGATTATCTGTTTAACTGACCTAGCAAGTGTAATTCATGAACTAAGAGAATCTACACAAATTAGGGTTCTGAGTTTCATACAAGGAATTAAACAACGTTTCCAAGAAAATATGATATTTAGATTATGGATACTACAACAGTTAAATCCAAGAAAATATGATATTTAGATTATGGATACTACAACAGTTAAATCACAACAAATCTCCAAGATTTTAGAAACCCTAGCTAGGTCTAAACAAGCTATGTAGAATCAAGGAACTGACTGAATTATAGAGACCTAGTGGATGAAAGGAACCTACTAGTGAAATCCCACATACCCGGTGACAAAATTCACGAAGAAATCTTTTGAATTTCAGGGCCGAAATTTGAAGAACACCTCATGCTTGTTCTTGGGAAAACTAACGCCTCTTTCTTTTTTTTTGCTCTAAGTTTTGGTGAATGAGGGTTCTGGGTAATGTTGACTAGACTATTAGGCTTAAACTGAGTAAAACAATGTAGTTTAAATGTCCAACGCATAAGAAAAAGATCAAAATGACTGTGACTTAAAAACTGACGAAGCCCACCCACGGAGTCACTGACGGACCGTTGATAGAACCACGGTCTGTTGAGTGGGTCGTGGTTATTGGCTAGTGCTTACTGGTTCTGAGTACTCCTCTCTATGGTCCACTTCACGGACTGTGTGAAGGCCATCGTGGTTATTCACTTGGGCTAGGGGGTCTACTGGCTTGACTTGACGGACTAATCCACAACCCCTATGTGGGACCATGGCTCGTTGAGGGCTTCGTGGTTCCACACTTGAGCCCTGGTGGCTCTGCCTCACTTCTACGAGCCATCCCACGTCTCGTGTGGGAATCCACGGTCCGTGGAGGGCTCCGTGGTCCACCACGCTGGCTGGGTGTGAGCCACGAGTAGGTTGAAGGACCGTGGTTCCTTTAACGGTCCGTGAATCCTTCCGTGGTTTACCAATTTTCAGTTAGGTTGAGGTGTTACATTATTATCCCTAAACTAATTAAAAATAGAATAAATACATCATAAATGTTGACGTGACATAGAGAGTGTGCACACTCTCTTAAAAGCAATTGAAGATAACAAAAATAATTTTATAAGTAATTAATATGTACAACTGTCATTTTTTTAAATTGGACATTACTTAATTAACTAGTTAACTTTATTTTTCTATATTTAATTGATAAAAAAATTAAGAAATTGCGAATCTAACAGAAAAAACAATAAAAGAAATAAGAAAAAAACAATAGAATTAATCAGTTTCGAGAAAGAAAAAAAAAAGAGAATTATAATTTTTCCTTGAAACAATACAAAGACATATTTTTATGCACCAATTTTATATACGTTGCTATCTCATTTTTGGGTGTTTTAAATTATATATGTTATTTTACCAATAATTTCCTCTATATAATATTATTTACATCCATAATATAGTGAAAATTACAAAAAAAAAGAAAAAAAAAAGAAGATAAATAGGATCATTTTTTTTAATATTTAGTTTTATGTAATATATAGATAGATATAAAATTTTCATTCTTCATGGAGAAATGAAAGGTTGGAGTTAAATATTTAGACCATTAAATTTACAATAAAGAACAGGAATAAGTAAAATAATAAATTTTGAGACATTTAAATTTTTTAAATAATAAAAATGAATGGAGAGCATAGAAATAAAAAAAATAGGATCTTTGTCTTTTCTTTTTTCTTTTTTCTTTTTTTTTGAAATAGTATTGCATATAATGTTTATAGTTTTTCTTTTAAGAATTATATAAATACTTAAGTTTGTTGTCCATTTTTTTAATTCATTGCTCTGATAATTTATTTTTTTTCTTTTTGTAAGCTATCAAAATTTCTCTTTTAAAAATGGTTCTAATCGTAGTGCCGTATTTAGGAATGCACTTCAACGTCCAAATAAACAATAACATCAAGTACATAATGTTCGTTTTAAAATGTTGCAAAAAGATTTCATGATAAAAATTCACAAGAACTAATCATAATTTAACCTAATAAATTATATATGTACTATTACAGTCGTATAAAAGAAAAAAAAATGTTTATCAAGTTTCTCTTTCTCAATCTTCTGATTTGTCTTATTTATCATTTTATTATCTTCCCATTATGTTTTTAAAATACAACTTTAAAAAAAACTGAATATAAAAAGATATAATTAAGGAATTTTTAAAATATGATTTAAGTTCTTTAATAAAGTACATAAATGAAATATAGAAAAGAAGAAAGAAAAACTATAAGATCAAAGTACTATAGTAATATTTTTATTTAACACTCTACATTTTCTTCTTTCGAAATTCACAATATTTTCTACCTTTGTATCTTCCTCAACTCTCTTCTTCGTCCCTACAAGCACAAATCAAGAATACACTTATAAGAAATTGTTTGTTATTCCATGATTTTATTTGTATTGAGTTTATTCAATTTAATTTCAAAGATTAGTTAAATTGACTAAATGAATAAATAACATCGTATAAATTATTAAAGTAAAAAAAACATAATTTAATAAATTAAAAGAAGCTTTTTTACCCATAAATTCTTTATGACTTTGTTGAAAGCAACCATATGATGTGATGATTAACATTTTCTTCCTCACCCTATTGTATGATGTATGATATGGCAATGGAGAAGTGAAAGAATAACTTTGAATGAATATTTTCTTGAAACAAAATATGAATTTATATAGTAAAAGAAGAGGAATACCATAAGGTGTCATAAACTAATAAATTTAATTTTGGGGGTTATGAAGATTAAAATAAAGGGAGTTATGAATATCATTAAGATTATAAGTTGAAGAGGTGGGGGTTATTAGTAGTCATTTCTTATTTTATTAAAGATATTAAATATATATTATAGTGATAGGTGAAAAGTTGAGTAATTGAATATGAAGACTTTTTGAGATATTAAAAAGAAATAATGAAGAAAAAAGGTCAAAAAAGAAAAAGAAAAATAAATAAATATGAAAGAAGGCCATAGAGAGGTGCCACATCACCTCATCTATGTTTTTCCTTTATATATATATATGATTACATATAATTAAATTATTAACTCCTACATCTTCTAAACCAGTCCACTATTTCTCACCATATTAATATAGAGAAAAATAGCTCTTTTAGCAAAAAAATAAATAATCAGTCAACACCATGGGATCTTCAGCTCCTCATGGTAAATCCTATCCATAAAGAACTATTTTTTTAATATACTAAATCCTCAACAATATAGAGAGTTAGCAAAATACTAGATATAGGACCCCGTGCCAGCACGGGGCCCAATATATATATATATATATATTTATTTTAATTTATGTCATATTATGGAATTTGAGAAGTTATTGAAATTTTTATATGATTTTAAAAATATTTTAAATTTTTAGCTATTGTGATTTGTAGTACTTTTTTTTAACAT
>JAJOOS010003770.1:0-17627 GCA_029582725.1 Solanum chiquidenum
GTTAGATTCAGCTTAGTTGTGAGTTAATAACTTATTTGTATTAAACTCATCAGTTTTCATATATCTCAGTTATAGTATATGGGTATTCCCCATCTTTTCATTTTAATTATGATTTAGCTTCCGCATCAGTTTATTATCTTTAGTATGCTAGTGATCATGCCAGCAGGGTTAGCTTGGGATCACTTGTGGTCCTAGGTCCCGTGTCCGCGTCTCAGGGGTAGTCTCGGGGGGTGACATCAACCCCTAGAACCCAAAAGTCATTGTACCAAAACTCTAATAATCAACAAGTCTAAGAAAAAGGGGGTGCAACCCTGAAACTAACGAATAAATCTAACCATAGAGTCTGAGTCTGAAAATAATGGACTAAACAATAGAGGATCCATGGTAGCCTGGAAGAACTGGCTCACCCTTGAATCTGGTCTCGATCAGTGATATCCTAACTGAGGTCTGTCAGTAGCCGCCTAAAGATGCCATGTACACAACAAAGAACGAGTAAGTGCAGTATCAGTACACAACCACAGTGTACTTTCACACGGCTACTCCAATAAGCACAATATACACAAGCAATTCCAACACAGTAAACACACATATACTGAATGCACAATGCAGTTATGATTTTAGGAGCAACATACAATTTCCCAATATCAATGGAAATTAGATATGAACGTAATTAATCACAAGTGGTCCTCTCATGGAACCCACACCCGAATTGTTAATTTGTCGAAACGTGACATCCGATCCAATGTATGTATCGGAACATGACACCCAATCCAACATATGTGTCGGAACGTGACACCCGATCCAATAAACACAACCACAATCGCAACCACACCGTAATGAATAGAACATCTAGTAACATGGTCAAGTGTAACGACCTAATTTCCATCATAAGAGAAAAGCCAATGGGGAAAGAATTGAGGCCAGAAAACTTTTTCGTAGTAACTTGAGATTTCCTAGCCTAGTCCAGATTTGGACGAACTTGGAGTCTGTGAGGTCTAGGGAAATCTGGTAGCAATTGGGTGATCTAATTATGATTTTGATTACATGAGTAGTTAGATAAGTCGTTAAGGAATCCGTACGACTTTACGGAATTGAATTCGGCTGAGTAGAACTCCCAAAATCAATCTTAGCGTGAACGGTATTTTTTGAGTGTCGTTGGCTGAAGGCGTGTTGTGAAATAGGGGGAATTCTTTAAATAGCTCACTAGTTCCGTGCAAGCCGCTGGGGCGGGTTTCTGCCGCCATGGCGGGGACGCTATAGCGGGGTGAGGGTCGTTGTGACGGGTTCAACGCGACTTAAGGTCGTAAATAAACCCCTAAATAACCTTATTTGGCACTTTTCAATTTTTAGAGCTAAGGAACGAACCCGAAGTGACTCCTACTCATTTTTCACCATTCTTGAGCCTAAAGGTAAGCTTTTCACTCCCTAAATCCATTTTTTGATTCGTAGAACGTAATACAATGGGTGAATATTGATGGGGGGTTTGTTATAGAATCTATGGTAGAAACAACCCTAATTTGGATAATTGGGATCATGGGTTTGATCTAGGGTTCATATAATTGTTAGTAATTCAGGCAATTAGTGATTGTTTATTGATTCTCGTATTATATTGATTGTTTGTACACCAAGAACAAGCAGAACTAATCTGGAAAGGCAAGCATCTAGTTTCTTAGGGTTTCAAGCTTGTTTCGAGGTAGGTGATGGTTGTGATTTCATGTTGGTGTGATATATGTTTGCAATTGCTTCATTGTAATGCATGTATGTATGTGAATGAAATCTATTGATCACACTTAATAGTAAATGAAGATAATTGAATAATTGTATGCCATGAATCAGCTCTTATTGTATGATTGTGAGAATATACATTGTGATTGTAATTGTGGTTTGTTGAATGGATCGGTTGCCACGTTCTGGCATAAACATGGGATCGGTTGCCATGTTCCGGCATAAACATGGGATTGATTGCCACGTTCCGGTATAAATATGGGATCGGTTGCCACATTCCGACACAAACATTGGATCGGGTACCACATTCCGGTATGCTAACAGTTTGGGTGTGGGTTCCATGAGAGGACCATTGAATTGGGTCCCATGAGAGGACCAATGAATTGTGTTGTGTATCTACTTGTGATGATTACGTTCATATCTAATGATGATTGATATTGAAAGAATGTATGTTGCTCTAAATTAATAACCAATGTGTATTATTGAGAACGTGTGATGCTACATTGATCCTGAAAAGATGACTAATATTGTATATGTTCGATATATGCCGGTTTTATAATGTTGTGGTTTGCATGTGTTTCACTTATTGGGATAGCCGTGTGATCCTACCAGTACAATGTGGTTGTGTACTGATACTACACCTGCTTGTTCTTTGTTGAGTACAGGGCATCTTCAGGAGGCTATTGATAGACCTCAGCTAGGTGACTATTTAGTGTGACCGAATTCAGTTCTTTCTGGTTGCCTTGGATCTCTCTTGTTTAAGTCCATTCCTTTCGGACTCAGACTATTTGTTTAAGGTGTTTGTTTAGTTTCGGGGTTGTGCCCCTTGTTCTTAAACTTGTCATTGGTAGAGTTTTGGTACAATGACTTTCAGGTTCTAGGGTTTGTTCTTCCGCATTAGTTTGGTTTAAGTTATTTGTTTAAAACTTGGGGAGTTTATGGGAACTCCGTATTTCTTTTAGTCATTTAAACCTGCTTCTGTATCTTTAAATGCTTTAGTTTTCATTAAGTTGTTTAGTCTAGGTTGTAGTAACGGTTCTCCCATCGAAGGGTTAGTGTGGGTGTCAATTACGATGATCTGGGTCGTGACAAAGTTGGTATCAGAGCCCTAGGCTCGTTGATCTCATTGTACCAAAATGAATCTAGTAGAGTCTTGCGGAACGGTACGATAACGTTCATACTTTTCTACGAGAGGTTATGGAACTTTAGGAAAACTTATTTTTTTCTACTCCTTTGTGCTATGACTTGAATCAAATTGGTATCTGGGCCATACAATTTGGTATTTTTCCTCCTTCACTCAATGGTCCGAGCTAGATCAACAACAGCGGTAACCCACCACTAGCAAGAGAGGATGTGTATAGACTACCGACAGTTGAATAAGGTCACCATTCAGAACAAGTATCCATTTGCTCAGATAGATGACCTTTTTGACCAATTGCACGGCGCATCAATTTTCTCTAAGCTTGATTTAAGGTTTGGTTACCATCAGTTAAAGATTGAGACGGTTAAGAATTAGGTTCGACCAAGTTCTATGATTGAAATTAGCAGTTTTGTGGGGCTCGCTAGCTACCATTGTCGCTTGTGGTATGAGTTGAGTCCAATTGGTATCTCCCGATTCCAATTGGTATCTCAACGAAATGAACTAGACGTTGTAGTACCGGCTGAAGGGACACAAGCAAGTTAATTGGAACTGAGAAGGTTCCAATTGGTATCTGACCTTAGGAGCCGTAAAAGGCATAGATGATCAGTAACAGTCATCTATTGAACGAACTAATAAAAGAATTTGGACTTGTCTGCAAGTTGTAACTCTTTGAGTGTCGTGAAACTTGTTGTGAAAAGAAAGTCATCACGAGATTAGGTGCAAGGGTCTAGATAAATTACGATGTGGTTCATAAGTGAGAAATATGGACGTGCGTTGCGACCAACTAATAACCATGTGAGAGTCTAGGTATATTCTGGGATATGTGTGTGGTAGTGTTGAAATGATGTAAAATGATTCTACAGTGCATACTTCGTTGGGTTGACCGGGGGGGTAGACAACGATTGTCCTAGCTAAAGAGATTTTCTTAAATGCCTAGTTATAGCCGGGAAATCTAAGGGAAATATATAAAAGAGAGGAACCCCAAAAATTGTTGGCAGGGGTTCTATTTCCGTCAGGGCCGCTGGGGCGGGATTTTCCCCTCCAAGGTGAGGCCGCCAGTGCGGGATTCCTTCTGCCAGAGCGAGACAGGGTGAGACAGAACCTCAGCCCTATCTCCCCTATTGTCCCTAGTCACAATTATGGACCCCGAATCATACCCAAACTAACCCCCGCGATCTAATTCAGTGTTCAGCAATCAAATATAAATTATAAAGTGTGTTAAAATTATGGAGAACCTTGGCATATGAGGAGGAAATCAGCGAGGCCGTGGAGGTCAGGGAAATGGTAATGCAGGTAGAGGAGTAGTGCAGCCAGGCAAGAAGGTTTCCCGTCAAGATGACAGGGCTCAGTTTTATGTTTTTCCGGGTAAGACCAAGTTGAAGGTGTGATGCAATGGTCACAAGTGCTACTCTTGTCTGTGCCCAGATGGCTATTGTTTTGTTTGATCCGGGTTCTACTTATTTGTATGTGTCAGTTCAATTGCCTTGGGATTTGTTGTGGTTTGTGATATACTTGATGCCTCCATCCATGTTTCTACCCAGTTGAAGAGTCAGTCATAGTCACCCATATGTATCGTGTTGTCCTGTTGTGGTTATGAATTTTCAAATTTGGGTCAATTTGGTTATGCTTGATATGACAAACTTGATATAATCTTAGGCATGACTTGATTGTCCCCCTATTATATCGGGCTTAATTATAATACTAAGTCGGTAACTCTTGAGATCCTCGGTAGGGAAAGATCAGAGTGAGGAGGGGTGTACAAGCCTAAGCTAGCTAATATCATATCCTCCATTCTGGCAAGGAGACTGGTGGGGCAGGATTGTTTGGCATAATTGGCTCATATTCGGGATGTTAAGGTCGAGTCTCCCTCTATTGAGTATGTTCATGTGGTGTTTGAGTTTAAGGAATGTTCCTACGGATTTACCTGGTATGCCTCCATATAGAGATATAGATTTCTGCATTGACTTGGAGACAGACATTTGCCTCATTTCCATCCCTCTGTATCGTATGACTCAAGCAGAATTGAGAGAGCTTAAAGCTCAAATCCAAGGGCTTCTTGATAAAGGTTTTATTCGTCCTAGTGCTTCCCCGTGGGGTGCTCATGTCTTGTTTGTTAAGAAAAAAGAGGGTAGTATGAGGAATGGTGATTTTATCATAAGCCATAAAGGAGTAGATTGATAGTGAAGGAAATTGAAGATTTTAGTAATAAAGTGCGTACCAAGATTGGGTTAGTCCTTTAAATTTGATGAGTATACCTGAGTTTGAGGTGTCGCGTTGATGAAAGGTGGGCTTCGTAGTGATAGTCAAGGCTGACTAGGCATACTGGTAATAAGAGTTCGTGATGAATTATGATGGGATGCAACTATATAATAAGATTGTTCGTAAAGTGAATTCTTGTATAGTAATTACGACTTGCGAGTATCTAAGGTCGTGGTTTTCTAATATTGGGTGAGTAATGTGGTTGTATGGAAAGTTTAAGAGATGGTAGGACACCACTCGAATAGAATGTTAAAGAGCTAGAGTTATAATAAAGGAAAATATAGTGGATGTAGTACAGATTTTAGAGAGAGGCTAGAGCAAGAATATAGTATTTGATTGCAAAGGCAAAAGATATATCTTTAGAGGGGTATATAATTGGATTCAGAGACGCGTGATTTCATTTATTTTGTTGTGGCAATAGTAATAGTGTTACAAGTTCATCAGATGGGTTAAAAACTATTGAAAAAGGCTTGAGAAAGGATTGTGTAGACATTAGCTTGAGTGTGATGATAAGTATTTGTTTTGTCTTGAGTTTAGTAATGAGTACGATTGAATTTTTAGCGAAAGGTATTGTAAGATCGATGAAGAGGTGATCAATGATAAGCGAAGATTCATCAATTCATAAAAATCTTCAAGGTATAAGCTAATGTTGGTAGATAAGGGGATCGTGTTATACGGTTGAGTTTACAATTGAGAGTTTTCATTGTAAGTCTCCATTCGTGGTAATATATTTGTCAAGGTATGAATTGGCAAGGTGAGAAATGATCAATTGTATCAGGTATTGAACCTTTGGAAGAACTTACACCTGGGTTGAGTTGTAAAGTTTATTACTATTGATTGTTAAGTACCTAAGAAAGGTTTTCATGTAAAAGTGTTGGTTTAGAGTGAGATAAATGGTCGGAGTGTTTATGATGGTTGTTAATGTTGTGAGTATGATTCACTAGCTATGCTCTAGCATGTTTTCACTTTTGAGGGTGGTTCCCTAGTGGTGGATCAGGGGTACCAAATCCTGCTATGTTCTCTTGGTTGAGTGGGAAGATTGAGAAGATTTGTTTGTTTAGAATGACATAATTGGTGTTGTCTTGGAGTTGTTAAAGTATTTTAGTGATTCTACATGTACAACTTTTCTTAGGAGAATTTATAGAAGAGCTACCATGCATATTTGTGGTTATCCGGCAATCTTAATTTCCCTCTAGTCGTCGAGGTCATGTATCGATTATATGTGATTGAATGTGGGGATCTTTTGGTCCAATTCTACTGTTCTTAAGAGGTAATATACAATTTCTAAATCTAGCATTTCGATAGTGTTGTTGGATGGGTTGTATGCTTGGACATATCCCTCGATGAGTATCTAATTTCTAAAGATCAAATTTATTATAACTTAAGCTCATGGGAATTTATGTTGTGGGATGGAGATATTGTTAAGAACTATGATTGTTTGGGTATTATGAGTGTGTATTAGTTGATTCAAGTTCACTTCTATTTGTAGCGAGTATTGACTTGGAATTTTATCATGCTTAAGTGCTAAAGGATTCATCCGGATGATTGTGTCAAGGTCCTTGATAACATGATATAGACGTGTGTACGATCAACTTTGGTGGTTGTTGGGAATCGCTTTTGTTGTAATTAAGTTTACATACAACAATAATTATCACTCGAGTATTGTGATGACTTCATTGAGGCATTGTGTGGATGAATGTGTAGGTATTCAATTGGTTGGTTTGGGGACGAAGGCTATATCATAAAGTGAAACTCAGTTGTGTTAGACAAGACCTTCTATATGAAGAAGAATCGGTTGAAATTTGTGATCGCGATGTCCGGAAGCTAAGGATATGCGAGACAAGTATCCCCTATTGTTCAGTGATTCAAGTACTACTCTACTCTTGCTTTAGTCAGTCTTCCCTAGTTGATCACTCGGGGACGAGTGATGGGTAAATTGGTATCTATTGTAACAACCTGATTTCCGTCGTAAGAGAAAAGCCAATGGAGAAAGAATTGGGGCCAGAAAACTTTTTCGTAGTAACTTGAGATTTCCTAGCCTAGTCCAGATTTGGACGAAATCAAAATTTGTGAGGTCTAGGGAAATCTGGTAGCAATTGGGTGATCTAATTATGATTTTTATTACATGAGTAGTTAGATAAGTCGTTAAGGAATCCGTACGACTTTACGGAATTGAATTCGGGTGAGTAGAACTCCCGGAATCGATCTTAGCGTGAACGGTATTTTCTAAGTGTCGTTGGCTGAAGGCGTGTTGTGAAATGGGGGTGTTGGAATTCTTTAAATAGCTCACTGGTTCCATGCAAGCCGCTGGGGAGGGCTTTCTGCCGCCAGGGCGGGGCCGCTATAGTGGGGTGAGGGCCGTTGTGGCGGGTTCGACGCTACTTAAGGCCGTAAATAAACCCCTAAACGACATAATTTGGCATTTTTCTATTTTTAAAGCTAAGGGACAAACCCCAGGCGACTCCTACTCATTTTTCACCATTCTTGAGGGTAAAGGTAAGCTTTTCACTCCATGAATCCATTTCTCGATCCATAGAACGTAATAGCATGGGTGAATATTGATGGGGGGGGTTTTGTTATAGATTCTATGGTGGACACAATCCTAATTTGGATAATTGGGATCATGGGTTAGATCTAGGGTTCATAGAATTGTTAGTAATTCGAGTAATTAGTGATTGTTTATTGATTTCCGTATTATATTGATTGGTTGTAGACCAAGAACAAGTGGAACGAACCGGAAAGGCAAGGATCAAGTTTCTTAGGGTTTCAAGCTTGTTTCGAGGTAGGTGATGGTTGTGATTTCATGTTGGTGTGATATATGTTTGTAATTGCTTCATTGTAATGCATGTATGTATGTGAATGAAATCTATTGATCACACATAATAGTAAATAAGGATAATTGAATAATTGTATGTTGTGAATAACCTCTTATTATATGATTGTGAGAATATACATTGTGATTGTGATTGTGGTTTGTTGAATGGATCGGTTGCCATATTCCGGCATAAATATAGGATCGGTTGCCACGTTCCGACATAAACATTGGATCAGGTACCACGCTCCAGTATACTAACAGTTTGGGTGTGGGTTCCATGAGATGACCATTGAATTAGGTTCCGTGAGAGGACCATTGAATTGTGTTGTGTATCTACTTGTGATGATTACCTTCATATCTAATGATGATTGATATTGAAAGAATGTATGTTGCTCTAAATTAATAACCAATGTGTATTATTGAGAACGTGTGATGCTACATTGATCCTGAAAAGATGACTAATATTGTATATGTTCGATATATGCCGGTTTTATAATGTTGTGGTTTGCATGTGTTTCACTTATTGGGATAGTCGTGTGATCCTACCAGTACACTGTGGTTGTGTACTGATACTGCACCTTCTTGTTCTTTGTTGAGTACAGGGCATCTTCAGGCGGCTATTGATAGACCTCAGTTAGGTGACTATTGAGCATGACCGGATTCAAGGGTGAACCAGTTCTTTTAGGCTGCTATGGATCTCTCTTGTTTAAGTCCATTCTTTCCGGACTCAGACTATTTGTTTAAGGTGTTTGTTTAGTTTTGGGGTTGTGCCCCTTGTTCTTAGACTTGTCGTTAGTAGAGTTTTGGTACAATGACTTTCAGGTTCTAGGAGTTGTTCTTCCGCATTAGTTTGGTTAAGTTATTTGTTTAAAACTTGGGGAGTTTATGGGAACTCTGTATTTCTTTTAGTCATTTAAACATGTTTCTGTATCATTAAATACTTTTGTTTTCATTAAGTTATTTAGTCTGGGTTGTAGTAATGGTTCTCCCACCGGAGGGTTAGTGTGGGTGAAAATCATGATGGTCTGGGTCGTGACATCAAGTAATAGTTCATGACATGTAGTTGTTCGCACATAATCATTTCATTAACTTCGATTCACATTTCACTATTCACATACATGCATACAATGAAGCAGTTAACCCGCATATATCACACAAACAGGAAATCAAACTATCACCTACCTTGAAATCAAGCCTGAATACTCCTAAGACACTTGAGCCTTCCCTTTCCGAAGTCTTTCAGCTTGCTCTTGGTCTATAAACAAGTAACTAACACAATGATAAATAAACAAGGCCTAATTTACCCAGATAATAATTAAACTATCAATCCAACGCCAAACCTAAGATCCTAATACTCAAATAGGGCTTTTCCCACCATCAACTTCAGGACAAAACCCTCCCCAATGATAATTACCCAAGATTCTAAGTTCTAGGAATAGAAATACGGATTAGGAGAGTAATTTCCTTACCTTTAGCGCTAAAAATCGTGGAAAACTATCAAGAATTACCCTGGTCATCCCTTAGCTCTTAAGAACGAAGTTTTATAGAAAATAACGAAATTGGAGTTTTTCCCCAACTTAATTCCGACTGTCCCACCACGGTAGACCCCATCCCGTCACACCGGCCCCGCCCTAGCGGCATTAATCCCGCCCCAGTGGCTTGCACAGAGACAGAAGCACGAAATCTGAGTTCCAAGCTCCTATTTCACAACACACCTTCAAACTGAGACATTCTAAAACTATCCTTTCACGCCAAGATCAGTTTCGGGGGTTCTACTCGCCCAAATTCGATCCACATTCATTACCAGATTTTCCTAGGCCCCACCTAACTCAGATTTCATCCAATTCTAGCCTAGGCTAGAAATTTCCAAGTTACTACGCAGAAGTTTTCTGGCCCAAATTCCTTCCCCATTGGCTTTTCCATAACGTCGGGAACAGGTAGTTATAGTTGTATACAAATATAGGCATGATGATGGAATCACCTGCTAAAGTAAATGAAAAGTTTACTAGAATACATATCGGTTGGCATAACCGATTGGTCATTCCAGTTCAAATGTGATGCAAAAGAAATTGAGAATTCACGTGGCTTATGTTGAAGAAATAAGATTCATCAAGAATTCTCTTGTACTGATTCTTCTCATGGTAAAATGATCAATGTACCAGCTAAGGTTGGGATTGTATCCCCTGAAATTATTTGGATCATATAAAAATATGAACATGGGCCCGTTCACCTGCAATGTGGTCCACTTATTATTATGATTTAATAGATTCATCTATAGTATGGTCACATATGCGTTTGTTATCAACTTACAGATTGGTTTTGTAAGGTTGTTTGCTCGAATTGTTAAATTAAGAGCATAGTTCCAAAGTATAAAATTATGTTAATAATGCTGGTTGGTTTAGCAGAAATTGTATGCCTCCAATTATAACTAGACCATTGATTATGAGAACAAATCTAACAAATAAAATTTGGTAAAATATGAGTTTATTTAACATGTATGCATCAAGCCAACAAGGTTCTCCCATCACAATTGGTTCAGGGTCAGGACCCAAATAATTTTCATCTAAAAATTTGATGTGTGCACATCTGATTTTATTGCTCTACCATGCACAAAGATGAACCCCAAATGAGGTTGGGGGTAAATGTTAGATTTTCTAACATTAGGGGGGAGATATAATTAGCAGCTGAAAATTATGTGTGGGGTGAATTATCTAGATCCTCGTTAAAAAATGTGAACTTGAAGTACAAGAAATAATTTATTTGCAAAATATTGTAAATAATTTGTCAGATGTATTTGCTGACCAAATATTGTAATTAAGTTGTAAATGTTTCAATAAATGGTCTTTGAAGGATAGAATCTATGGTACACCAAAAGCGTGATAGACCAACCAATTCCAAACATAAAAATCTTTAAGGAAGTAGAGGAGAATATTGTCACGACCCGAGCCTACACCCAGGACGTGGCCGGCACTCGAGAACCATTTTTGGTCCCCAAGCGAACTCTCATCCTAGTTGACTACAAAAGGAAGACTAACTCAAGCATACAAAGCTTAAAACAGAATAAAAATTCATGAAACTCAATTACAAAATTTTAACTCAAATGAAAAACTCTGCATAAAAATAAATTATTCAACTCGCCATAAAATTGGTAACTTAAGTCTTTAAAACATTTAATAAAATAAATGAATAGACTTCTGAAACTCTACAGTCTATCTATGAAGCCTCTAAATGACAACTATGGAAGTCGGGACAAGACCCACGACTTCCTAACAACAGATATACCTGAAAGCTAAATGAAATCATCTGGAAGCAAGGAGGCTCACCATAATTAACTGGAATTGCATGTGGTATCAACGAAGCTCATATTGATGACCCTGAATACCTGTATCTGCATCATGAAATGATGCAGGCCAAATGGCTCAGTACGTTGAATGTACGAGCATGTAAGAGGAATTCTAAAGCATAACATAAGCTTGAACTTGATAAAAAAGGGAAACATACTTACCTCTTTCCAAACTTACTCAACTCAAGGAATACTCAAGGATACTCAAAACTACTCAACTTACTCAACTCAAAAGTACTCAAGGATAAGATACTCAACTCAAAGATTAGATACTCAACTCAAAGATATGACACTCGACTCTGGGTACTCAACTCTGGATACTCAACTCAATATAAAGCAACAATACACATGCAATATATGAAAAGCTTTTAAAACAATAAAAATCAACTCAGTGTATTGATGAATACAATGAAAACTCAATTTATATAATAAAATATTATATAACTATGTGGGATTTTCTCTAACCGACAACCACCACTATGAGCCTAAGTGATGATACAGCGTCTTGCCCACGCTGCCAGCATAGTCCTATACTTTACCGTCATATAGGACGCCTTAACTAAGTGAATCCACTAGTCTATGCTAAAAATCACTAAGAATCATCTAAAAAGTATGATCCTTTTTACCCATGATGGCTACATGGTTTATGGAGACGTGAGTTATCTGAACTCAAACTCGTCCCTATATCGTTGCTCAATACTACTCCCAAAACACTCAACTCATATGTTTAAAAACATAATTTTTTCTTTGATTTGAGATAATTAATCAAAAATCTTTCTCTTAAAAGAAATGGTACTCAAACTACTCAAAACTCTTTTAGAAATCTCAGTTTCTTCTCATCTTAAATTTGAAAACATTTACTCTTGGGAATACTTAGTTCCCATATGTCATTTTAAAGAAAATGAACTCGACTCTACTCTTTCTCAACTCAAGTACTCAAGTCTTAAAACAAGTATAGAAAAAGTTGTAAAAGACTTCTCAAAATAGGGTTCATGTCGAATGATGGACGTGAACGACTCAATGCAAGGTTTTCAATAACCATAGATAGAAATCAATACTTGGAACTCAAGAACATCAATGATACTACTCATTTCAAGAATGCTCAACTCAGAGGGTTCATGTTGAATTATAAGCATGAACTACTCAACTCAAGGACTCAAAGATACTTCTCATCTCAAGACTGTTCGACTTATAGGGTCCATGCGGAATTATGGGCATGATCAATTCAACTCAAGGACCTAATGGGTGACATGTAATAGTCCCATGATTAGAAATATAATCTCAAAGGGATTAGGAACTCAATACTCAAGACTTAGAACTTGAAGATACTACTCCTCTCAAAGATACTCAACTGATGGAGTTCATGCGGAATTTATGGGCATGAACGACTCGACTCAAGGGTTTAAATAACAATATGGAACTCATGTATATGACTCCTCTCATTGTCATACTTACTTCCTCAAAACTTAGCTCAAATCGATAGTTGATCACAAAGGATTCACAATTGAACTCAAAAGCTTTCTTGAACTCGACTCTTAACTCTCTCTTGAATGTGAATTATGAATTCAAGAGTTATGGTTCATGGTACGAAGGATCTCGTGATGATAAAGTAGACTCATGAATACATTATCCTCGCTCTCATACTCACTTTCTCGACTCGGAGGGTTGATGCGGAATTATGGGCATGAACTACTTAACTTAAGGACTCAAATCAACTTATCTCAAGAATATTCAAATCTAGAGGTAGAATCCTAGATTTCTCTTTTACTGATTTGAAAGTATGTAGGGCGTGAGGACGAACTAGTCCAACACTATGATAGACTTACATACCTGGAAGAACTAGGTTCTTGAAGAATCTTGAAAGGATCTTGAAGAAAAACTTGATTAGAAGCCTTGAAACCCTAGCTTGAAGGTAAACGATCAAGAAAACCTTTCTTGAAATTCTTGAATTAGTTTCTTGAAATCTCTATGGCCAAGATTTATGATTTTCATTAGTGATTCATAATTGTATGGAGGAACTTGAGTTGGAAATAATGGAATTCTTGGAGAAAAAACTTACCTTGAAGAAGAATCTTGAAAAAGATTGAAAGAATCTTGAATGGAGTCTTCTACTTTGATTTTTCCTTATGATTTTGCCATAGGGTTTGAGAGAGAAGAGAATGATGGACTAAAAGATGAAAATCTGATTATTTTGAGCCTTCTATTAGTCAAGAAATTTGTTTAGGATTTTCTTGGAGATAAAAAACAAAAACAACCTTTTTTAATGTTTTCCCATCAGCTAAATTTGTAACAGCACTGTATAAGTTACTAAAATAGTCATAACCTTTTGCTCAGAAATTGGATGCGAAATTGGTGTCGTTGGAAAGTAGATTCAAATACCTTTAATTTAATAAGTTATGGCTCACATAACTCTTTATATTCTAAGAGATATGGTCATTTGAAGTTGATCCAAGTAGAATCTTACATCAAAACTTAATCGATAAGGAAACTTCAAGAACACTTATCAAGAACTCATCAAGAACTTAAATCTTTAAATTTCAAGAACGAAATTACGCTGAATAAATCATGATTGGCGTGTGGGTGAACGAACCCAAAACTATGGAAACTTACATACCTCTTAGGGATCAAACCCATGGAGAAAATTCGCAACAAAACGCAAGACTTTCGACAAACACTTTGATCCTCTCCTCTTTTCTCCTCTTTTCTCTTCTTTTCTCTTCTTGAACTCTCAACTAAAACCCTAGGTGTATATTAGGATTATAAAACTGAACCTAATAGGATTAGGCCCTTAAAACCTTACTAAAAATGAATTAAATCTGATTTGGTAAGGAAAAGACCAAAATACCCCTTACAATTTTTGGGTAACGACAGCCTGACTTCAAAAGGGCATATCTCACTCATCCGAACTCGAAACTTAGCAAACTCGATGGCGTTGGAAATATAATTCAAAGACCTTTCATTAGCTATCTTGTAGCCCACCTAACTCATCTTGTACTAATAGTTATGGTCATTTGAAGTTGACCCAAACTCCTAACTTAAGCATAACTTGCAAAATTTCAGATTTTGCTATTTCCAATTTAGTTCTTTTTGGAACTCAAGGTGATACATCTAGTGACCTTAACACTTAAGAAATTTTAAATTCCTCGATAAAATCCTACTCACAACGAGGATGGTTCGAGTCTTAGCTCAAAAAATTTCTGGGGTGTTACAAATATTATCAAAATTATCATTATAAGGAGACAATTGTTTTTAAAAAGCACAATGACATAACACTTCATAATACCTTGAAAAAGTTTTAGGTACCTGAAAATAATGAAAAATGTTGGTGTTAGCAGCTAAAGTAAAGCATACGTCAGAAAAAGAAAAAAGAGAGAGTAATTTATTAAGCTGAAGGAAGAAATATTTAAATAGAAAGAACTCCTAACAATTTGCAGTAAATAATGCAGTAACTTTAAAATAGAATATTCCTAATAACTAGGAACTAAGTCTACCAACAAATACATGCCTAAAGACTAGAATACTCACAACTGAAAAACTAAAATAGAAGATATCTTTCTTCTGAAAACAGAAAACACATCAACAGTCATGTCATCATGCCAACTCAACATGAATTAACAGCTCATGAGGAAAATTTCAACAAAAAATGAAGAGATCTCGGTAAGTTATGTCATAATGGAATAGAGTCAAATGACCATCGACGATATTTTTATTATGAAGTAGCACTTAATTCTATAAATGGTGACGACGATCTTGAATTCAAATCTGTCATATAATATGGACAAATAAATGATTGGCCAAATAAAGTGCACTATTCAAGTATACTTTGTTTCACTGAGAAAAGTGATGTTTTTAAAAAAGTGATGCTTTTGAACTTATAATTCATAGATAAAGATATAATGTCAGTAGGGTACAAATGAATCTTTGTGTGAAAGTATTACCGTAAAATATAAAGTATGGTTTGTGCCTCGGGGTATAAAGAGTTTTCGCAAAAGTTCTGACATTATTAAATAGAGTTATATTCTCCAATGGTGGATGCAACGAGACTTGATTGCAATAGATATAATACTTAAATATGTATAATGAATGATTATTATGTCTAACTAGACGATGAAGGTTATATGAAAATATTTGAAGGATTTAAAAGGTCTTAAAGAAATTTCATTGAGTACCCATTGGTTCTGAGATTGCTTAACACATAGAAAGAATATTTTTGATCTCATAAGAATGGTTAGAAAATATCATGTATTAGTGCAATTGGTGCACTTAAAGATGGTTGGTTATGGAAATGCTAGAAGATCATTTGATCTACATAATGAAAGTTATGTGAAGAGATCATCATATAATCATTCAAGTTATGCCAAGAAACTAACAAAGCAAGTGACTCAACACATAGAAGATGCGTGATTTTCTTTGAGAACAAAAGACGAGTTTCAATAAATTGAAATGATCAATCTCCGAGTCAATTTTTTTAATTATGTAAATACAGAATATTTATTTGATCCACATAAAACTTGATCGTAAATGAGATATTTTTTTACATGTGGAAGCACAACAATATCTTGGCATTCAAAGAATCAAACACTAGTAACCACTTTTTCAAAATCTTGCAAAAATAATATTGATCTATGAAGTAAGTCGGGAGTGAATTTGGTTGGAATCATGACCTGCCATAGTAAGGAAATATGTGATTTTCCTTTGGAAATGGATATTTCAGCCACCATATACGAAAATAATGTATAGCTTGATTGATGGAATGATACGAAAAAAGGAGACCGGGCAAAACATATTTCACAGAAATTATTTTTCACACATGATCTTCAACAAAATGGTGATATAGCCGTTCAAATGACCCGTTCAAGCTATAATCTTGTAAAATTATTCACTAAGGATTGTCAACATCAATATTTGAGAAGTTGAGATATAAGATTGTAATACATTGTCTCTGAGATGTCAAGTAATGTTTTCATCAGAGAGAGTAAATACATGTTGCACTCTTTTTTCCTTGGCTTAGGTTTTGCCCCAATGGGTTTTCCATGCAAAGTTTTTAATGAGGCAACAACCAACGTGTATTAAAAGATATATGTACTCTTTTTCCTTCACTAGAATTTTTCCCACATGATTTTTCCTCATAAGGTTTTAATGAGGCATATTATCAGGCATTCAAGGGAGAGTGTTGTAATATATTTATGTGGATGTTCATAACTTCAAGGTGTAATTACATTATAATGTATAGTTACTCCCAAACCTCCATAACCTTCCCCCTTGATATTCCTCCATAACTGACATGGTCACTGTCTTCATAACCGTCATGGTTAGAGTCATGTTTATAACTAACCTTTTGTATGCCTCTATGTAATACTATAATTAATAGAGGCATTAGAGTTCATATTGGATACAGTTGAAGATTTAATTTCCAATTGAATACTTAGAAGAATAAGAAAAGTTTTCTTCTCTTGTCTCCCTATTTCTATTGCATTCATCTCGATATTTCTTGTCTTATTTTGCTTTAGTTTTAAAATTATTATTAAAAAATTTTAAAAAAATGAAAGAATCAAAGGAATAGAACGAAAGAGAGCATAAATAAATAAAGTTCTAAATCAAAAGAAAATTATATACTTGTCAATATCGAAAGGGAAGTTATAGCTAACATTCTAGAGTCAAGTGACAAAATAATAAAAAGTCTGAATTTTATTGATTTTAAATTAATATAGCGACATTAGGTGATAGTATATAGTTGTGAATCTATGTATTTGTATGTATTTAAAAAATTAATTTAGACAAACATAAAAATTGCTTTAAAAATATTAATTTCGACGAACTCATATCTATTTTAGTTTGCTTGTGATAAACTAGGTATATATTTTTTTGAACAATGGTATTATCTACGTTATGGTAAGCAAAGAGTAATTACATGTTTGGCAAAGAGACTAAAAATACTTATTTTTAAAAATACTTTTAATAAAATAGCTTTTCAGAAAAAATGCTTTTGAAAAAATAATAATATTTGTATTTGACTAAATTCATTCGAAAATTATTTTTGTTTGTTTGGTTGATATTTTTTTTAAAGTATATTTGTGAGACAAATTACAAAAAAACATGTATCAATATACTTTTAATATTAAAATTATTTTATAGAGACAAATTATTTTAAATATATATTATAAAAAATTAATTTTATTCAAAATTAAAAAAATTATTTAAATAAAAAGTACATATCCTAAATTTTGATGAATATTATACATAGATTAATCAAATAAAATATTACATATTGATATAATATCATCATGCTGATTTTATATAATAAGAAATATCAAATAAAATAAATTAAAGAGTTATTCTACATA
>JAJOOS010003771.1:0-21216 GCA_029582725.1 Solanum chiquidenum
AAATCCCTTGCCTATACAGAACTTATTATAATAATTTTTGGGACAAGTTGATGAAGAAAGATCCCCAAACAAAGTCTATATACGGACAAGAACTGCTGTATCTAATAACGAAAACCATACACGATTATAAATCGATTCCTAATAAAGGAATTATGACTGATGACTCAACCTCCGTAAAATATATGGCTAGAAAAATTTCTAATCATGATGAAGGAGAACAAAATGAAATGATTATGAGATATCTAGAAGAAGTAAAGAAAAAGATTCTTCTAAATGTAAGTCATTACGCAAAATCAGATTCGTCAATGCGTAGTGAAACAAGTGAAGATATGCACGAAGCTCAACCATATGAAGAAGATATGCCAGTGGATGCACTGAAAAAAGCCGAAGATTTTTTGGCAAAATTAAAGGACAAGATGTAAAAAGAAGTGTAGAGCTTATCCGCGTCGGTAGCAGGCCCACACTACTGTAGCAACACTGTTCACCAACAATAAATACACTGTTACCAGGACCCAGATAGGGGCCCAGTATCCTGTACAAAGATGCTTTCTTTTTTCTATAAATAAGTTTGTTTTTTTTTAAATTTAAGGGCAGGTTTTAGAAACCCTCTCTTCCGTTTTGCACTCTCTGTCTTTCTTGTAAACTCTTCTTACTAAGTTTTGTAAACTTGCCGGATTTTGGCCGGAATAATAAAGTGTGCGGTTTGGTAACAACAAGGTACTTTCTTTAATTCTTCCTTTATCTTACTGTCTTATCTTCTCCGATTCGAGCCGTGACTATGTCCGGCTAAAATATTATATCTATCCCGAATAACTAAACTTCTCTCTTATATAAACCATGAACGGATCTAAGCTTTATTTAAATACAGAAGAATTTTAACATGGCTTCTTGACTCGGTTCCAAGATGGCGGTACAGTCGGAATTAGTACTACTTTTACTGGCTTTGTCTTGGTGACTCCGTCTGATAAGCCGTGGTCTTTAGTCCGAAAAGAGTTGTTGTAAAGGGCGCCTTCATACCCGGTTAGAACTATCAGACACATGAGCTCAATAAAAGTATGTATTAAAGTCCTGACAGGCCCCTTGCTTGGATAAAATAATTAAACCATGCAGTCATCAAAGCTATATAAAAATTCATGTGTATTTTTATTCTTATGTAGTTGGACTACCTCTAAGGATATCCAATTGCTTGATCTATGACTGAGTGGACTACCGCCAGGTCAGTGATTCTGTAAATATGGTATCAGAGCCTTGGAACATTCATGGTAAATATGAGATTGTTGTGAAGTATTACGGCATAGATATATTCTCTCTTTTATGGATCAAGGAGATGTTAAGAGTTCTCGATTAGAAGAGGTAGATATACCTCAAAACCTTGATTTGTTAAACAAATGAACTATTCCGAAAGTGAATATAAAAACTATTTATGATTATGATTGGTTTTATAAAATCTCTAATAAACAGTTGATTAAAACAATCGAACAATCTTTGGCGTTAAACTTGTCAGAACATTGATAAATAGCATTGAATGTTAATACGAAACACTCTTGGTTGATTAAAATATGTTCTAATATGTTTGATAGACAAATTTCAATTGATTTTGCAAATGGTGGACTTTATATGGTCTCTCGGTGAAAATTTTGCCTGAATCATTTTAGAATTTATATTCTGAATGGGTAGATAGATAAAAAATTAAAAAGATATTGACCCACACTTTTATAATGGCCACTAATAAAACGATAAGGCCAACAATGCTTTTGGCCTCTACTAACTTTTACTTTATAAAAGTATTTTGTCCTATTACATGTGACCGACATATGAGACCTGCTTTAATATTTATTAAAGTTTCTTCATATATGTCAAAGACACCAATGCCATCTACTCATAGTAACTTAGTATGATACAGTTCAACACAAAAAGTCTAGCCTATCATTTAGGCTAAATACATAAAAGAAAGTAAAAAAAAAACAATTACCTGGAGACGAGCTCCAAACCAGCTGATGTTCAAACCCAAACTGAAAGCTTTTTATTCAAACTTTAAACTTACAATCGAAATATTACAAAAGTAGAGAGAGATATAGAGAGAGAGGGGGTTCTTAAACCTTTCTCTAACTAAACTCACTTAGTCCCCTTATATAGGAATAGGGGAAATCTTAGAAAGATAAATTATTAAAAAGATATTGGCCCACACTTTTATAATGACCACTAATAAAACGATAAGGCCGACAATGCTTTTGGCCTCTACTAACTTTTACTTTATAAAAGTATTTTGTCCTATTACATGTGGCCGACATATGTGACCTGCTTTAATCTTTATTAAAGTTTCTTCATTATGCTATCCCTAGGGTCTTCAAACTTTGTTTTTTCCCTTGACAGCTGTAGCGGTGCTGGAAGATTCTTCCACATGTTCTTGGAATATTTTGAAGAGAGCATCGATGTCGACTTCTTCAGTGCTATCAATATCTTGACCTTCACCAGTTACACACGTGGCGTCATCATCTTCATTAGTATGACTAGCAGATGTCATTGAGATATCATCTTTAATATCTATGTCAAGATTTTTCATCAGATCTTTCTTGATTTCTTCCATATACAATGCTATGGCTTCTGATTTAGAAATCAAACCTTTCTTCATTTGATGTTTCCTTGTGATCTATTTGAATGGATTGAGATCACTTATCACCTGTGGTTCCGACATAGTAATATCATAATATCTACTAATTTTATCATTTATTGAGTTAAGAATTTCTTGACCATGAGTCTTCCCTTCCAGAGTCTTTTGTAATAACTTACTCCAGAACTTAATATAAAATGTTCTTTGTAAGTAAGAAAATCCATCAAAAATAGTATTAACTTCTACTGACCATTTCATGATCCAAGGAATAGAAAATTCTATAAAGAAATACATTAATGACATTCCTTCAAAGAATATGTTATCATGTTGTAAACTTATGATTTTTGGGGAGATATCTACCCATTCAGAATATAAATTCTTGTATGATTCAGGCAAAATTTTCACCGAGGGACCATATAAAGTTCACCATTTGCAAAACCAATTTGGAATTTGCCTGTCAAACATATTAGAACATATTTTAATAAACCATGAATGCTTCAGATTGCTTACCTTGTCAACAAGAATTATCTCTTCACAACGCCTTTCATAAACTATGCCTAAGCACGCCTGAATTACTAGATACTAAAAATCCATGACTCTGATACCAAAACAAAATGGATCATAAAAGAAATTATTACAGTAGTCCTTGATTCAATAAGGTCATTATAGAATTTTGGTATCAGAGCCATGGACTTTTAGTATTTAGTAATCCAGGCGTGCTTAGACATGGTGTATGAAAGACGTTGTGAAGAGATATTCTCATACTGCCCTAGTCACTACTTAACATATTAATGCCTTGGTTAAACAGAGCTCGTCTCCAGGTACTTTTTTTTTTTACTTTCTTTTATGTATTTAGCCTAAATGATAGACTAGATTTTTTGTGTTGAACTGTATCATACTAAGTTACTATGAGTAGATGGCGTTGGTGTCTTTGACATATATGAATTGAACAGTAAGACTATAATCCCAGTAATTGTATTTTATCGCGATTTTTTGTTTGGGGTGGATATAATCCATTTCTTTCAAGGGCCAATATCTGCACACAAGAACTTATCAATTTTCCATAAGTATAATCATCAACCGCATTTAATGTCCCTATGGGTCAATATGAATGGAACATTATGCCGTTTGGGTTCAAGAACGCTCCATCCTGAATGGGTAGATATCTCCCAGAAAGTCATAAGTTCACAACATGATAACATATTCTTTGAAGGAATGTCACTAATGTATTTAATGAAATCCACAAATTCCTTATACATAGGGTAATCTTTTCTCTTGCCAGTGTTGAAACTCACATGACCCTGAGAGTAATATCTCATAATGCAGTAATAATTTCTTTTATCCATTGGTTTATGTGCAAACATGTTCATAACTTTATCTCTGTAATAGAAAGAGATTTTACAAAACAAAACGGATCGCTCAGTAGACTTAAGGGGCTTTTACAAAATTTCGGTAATCTAGACCAAGGGTTTATGAAATTGACAGTATTGTGTTAGAACACCACCATATCCGTTAATACTACTTCTTATGGATTTCCTTGCTTACAAAGAACATTTTATACTAAGTTCTGGAGTAAGTTATTACAAAAGACCCCGGAAGGGAAGGCTCATGGTCAAGAACTTCAAACGGTAAAAGATCTGGAGATAAGAACTCAGATTATTGATAAGATCAGTAATATTGCATCTACCTCTAAAACTGATATAGTAGAAGAAATTCCAACCAAAGAAGGTTCATACAACATGGTTGAAGTTCAAAACCTCTAATGAATCTCAAAATCAAAAGGGGCAAATAACGCTTGCCACCTTGCAAACATTGTCTTCTAGACTAACTAGATCTGATTCGTCTTATATCTCTCCTGTTGATTATTATTGAAGGAGCAACCCTCCCTAAAAATAATATTAACGATGAGATTTTATAAATGGATTAGTTAAAATGATGGAACTGTAAAAATAAATTTTTCTGATTCTATCGTTTTGCCTAATAAGTTTGATATCTACTATTAAAAACAGTACCGCAACACTTAGATCAGTCTACTGAGTGATCCATTTTGCATCTAAATTGTCGGATATTATTACTAATAAAACTCAAGACGCCATGTGTATAGTTGGTGAAGGTCAAGATACATTGTTTTCTGGCATATTTTTCTGAGATTTTATTGATGGATATACATATAGGCAAATTTATACAACAATTAAAAGCTTTGACATAGAAGAGAGTCTGAAAGATTCTCTATACAAAATAAAGCTAAACTCTGATTCAGGAAAATCAGAGCACTCTTTTAATAGACTATAATTACAAAAAAGAACTTCATGGTTATGATTACATGCTTGAAACTGAAGTTGTATGCATCTGTTATAGAATTTATTACAAACTTTTACACACTTTAAATCGATGCTCTAGAAGGCACCTGTACAATATAATCAACATGAGAGACATAAGATGAATTATTATTATTATTATTATAATAATAATAATAATAATATTTAAAGCCTATGGACTTATCGCAAGATTTTGAAGATAAAATAGAAAGTACCGATGATTTTAAAAATCAGGTTTCTTCAGAGTTTAATAAACTCAAAGGCTATCTCAAGAAAAATAGTGGTTATGCCACCATGATCTGGCCATGGCTCTGTATTACGGATTACCATAATTACCTCTGTTCGGGGTTGTTCTTCCCCTTCCTCTTCCCTTGACGTAAATCCAAGGTGGATCCATCCTGCACACAATGGATCCACGGAATAGAAAATTCAATGAAAAATAGATCTACATGATCAAGGACCTGGCGGTAGTCCACCGTGTCAAAGATCAAGCAATTCAGCATCCTTAGAGGTAGTCCAACTACATAAGAATCAAAATATACAAGAATTTTGGCATAGTTTCTCGGACTGCATAGTGAGGATTTTACCTGAGCAAAGGGTCTGTCTGGAATCTGATAAGTACATCTTATTAAGCCCATGTGTCTGGTGATTCTAACCGGGTATGAGGCGCCCTACTTATCAAACTCCTTTTTGGGCTGAAAACCTTGGCTGACCAAACGAAGCCACTAAGAGTAGTACTAGATCCAATTGTACCTCGATCTCAGAACCAATTCGAGAAGTCATACTAAAATTCCTTTATATTTAAATAAAGCTTAGATCTGTTCATGGTCTATATAGGAGAGAAGTTAGTTATTCGACATAGATATGAGATCTTTAGCCGGACATAGTCCTGGCTAGGAGAGACATACTAACACAAAAGAGGAGAAAATAAAATACTTTATGAAGGACTTTTCACCAAAGCCGAAGAACTCTGAAGAACTAATCGATTTATTTATTTATTATCGGAGATCGGATTAGTGCTTATAAGAGAAAGCTTTACAATGATTTACAAAAAGAGAGAGCAATTATGATTTTTCTGATGCCCTACTCTAAAGAAAGACTAATGCTTAAATAGACAAAATAAAAAATATAAGGAATCTATGTACAGTGAAAAAGGGATCTGGGTCCCTGAACATTATATTTACTGCTGAGTGGGGGCAGCAACAATATATCTCCTGTTAAGTGGGATCACCTTCACATGGTTATGTTTCCATCTTTATGTCGTGTCTTTGCCTTTATCTAAGGTTTTCATTTTTTATGGGAAATCTTCCGCATCTTGTACTCATTGTTGGTTTCACTCCGCATTGAAGTGTCTGATTTATCTATCTAAGTTATAGTTTGAAGTAAATGTTTTCTTACTTCTTCTAAATTGAATCATTTTATCTTTATCACCTTCTTGAAAAGATATCCGTCTGGCAATATGTCGTACGGAGGTGTCCTCAATAATTTGTGTAGGACGAATTATACTATAATCTTTAATTTTTTACCTAATCGAGTCCAAAAGTTCTTGAACAATTAATTGCTTGGTCTTGGGATCTTGCTTCATGAGTTTATCCTATAAATTATTGTAATAGGTCCTGTATAGGCAAGGAATATTTTCCTCGGTGAACCCTACTTCAGGGGTCCATATGTGGATCCACGGAATAGAAAATTCAATGAAAAAATAGATTTGATCTATTCTTTCCAACCAACATACGTGATTGTCATGATATAATCGATTTAGGTCAGGAGACACTTTAGTCCATTCTTTATTTAAACTTAAAAATGGTTCTGGTAAGATCTGAATTGTTGGACCGTGGTATGACCACCAACTTTTAAACCAATTTGGAATTGGCTGAGCAAAAAATCTTTGCGCACACTTTTACGAATCAAGTGTGTTTATGCTTATCACTGTTATAATATAGCACTTTATTAAATGCTTGGATATAATCCCAATAAGTAAAACTCATTTTGGTATTGTTCAGATTTATCTGTCTTTCTTTCATGGCTGACATACCCTAGTTTTCAACAAATATAATATGTTTAATAATGATTTTAGAGAAGTTATAACTCTTCTCATGTGGGTTATTACTTATGCATGAAAAGTGCTGAAATTATGCGCTTCCTGAACTTATTAAAATTTCTTCATAATATCATCGAGTTTTATATGACTCCCCTGGATAATATAATCCGTTAACAAGGTACCTTTGGAATATCTTCCAAGGTTCATCTTTTCGCTTGAGATCAGAATTTTCCAGAAGAAATATCATTTCCTTTTTCTGCAATTTTTCCTAAGATCTGATATCATCAGAATCTTCCTTTATAATAGAAACAAAAATATCCTTTTGCTTCTTGCCTTCCAGGTAGGCCTGCATATGAGTATATAATTGACTGTCCTTAGGAATATCTTCCAAATTAACCAATTGCTGTGAACTACATGAAGACTCTTCGTGGGAAGAAGTCTTTTTGATCAAAGTTCTTTTTCCCGTTTGTATAAATGGGGAATTTGAGTCGGATTTGTATGATAATCCTTACGATGATCTGGCCATGGCTCCGTATGATGGATTATCATAATTACCTCTGCTCGGGGCTGTTCTTCCCTTTCTCTTCCTTTGACGTGAATCCAAGGTGGATCTGTCCTGCACACATAACACCTTTTCGTTATCATTCTGAAAAATAATCTATCAGATATTCATCTAAATAGTATTATATCTGAATATGAGCGAAATCTTCACTTAATATTTTATCGATAATATTCTGAATAATATAATTTTTCATATCTCTAGGTAAAGGTGCAAGAACCCTCAGTATAGTAACAAGAGTTGCATTATCAAGAAAGATTTGGAAAAACATAATTATTGAATGTATTCCTTGGATAAGAAATCCGGTAAAGAGTTGTCAACTCCCTTTTTATACTAAATTTCAAAATCAAAAGGGGCTAATTGCGCTTGCCACCTGGAGAATATCAATTTCAAAGCATCATGCTTGAAATCTTTGTCAAACATAAATTTGATTGATTGAGCGTCAGTTTTTATCAAAAACTTATGGTTGTATAAATCGTCGTGAAATTTTAGAACGCACTTAACGATGGTTAGCATTTCATGCGCTACCGTCGCATATTTCTTTTGGGCTTCATTCCATTTGCCTGAATGAAATCTGATCAAATATTCGCTTTTATCATGGGGATTAATCTGTTTGAGAATCCCACCATATCCAATGTTGGACGCATCCGTCTCAATAATCTTTTGCCAAGCAGGGTTGGCTAGAGCTAAGCACGATAGTGATTGCACCGCCGCTTGGTTTATTTGACCAAGTTGGTAAGACTTTCAGTCCAAGGAAACTTATAATCCTTCTTTAGCCTATCATATAACAGGGCCAAGTCTCTAGATAGATGTTTATAAAATGGGGAGATATAATTTAAACTTCCCAAGAATCTCTATAATTGAGTCATGTTTGTAATAACATCAGGAAACTTGTCAGCAAAATCAATGGCCCTTTGAATGGGAGTAATCTTTCCATGGCAGATTTGATGCCCTAAAAATCGAACATATGTTTGGAATAAACTCATTTTGGGTTCTGAAATAACCAAACCATTTTGTATCATAACTTTTTTGAATATATCAAGATGCTTGATATGCATTTCAAATGTCTTTGAAAATACTAGAATGTCATCGATATAAACGATAATAAAATCCATATATGGGTTGAAAATGTCATTCATAATTTCCTGAAATTTAGGAAGGGCGTTTTTCAAACCAAAAGGCATGACATTCCATTCGTATTGTCCAAATAGAACATTAAAAGCAGTTCTATAAGAATGTTCTTTGAAGATTTGAATTTGCCAATAACCTGATTTTAAATCAAATTTGGAAAATATATTGGCATCCTATAATCTGGACAACAAATCCTTTTTATTTGGAATAGGATACCTAATCCACGTCAAATATTTATTAAAAGGCTTATAGTTGATAACCAATCTTGGAACGCATCGTTCTCTTTCAACCGCGTTATTAACATAGAAGGATGTGCATGACCAAGGATACTTGGATGGTTTTATCAGACTCTTTTGTAAGAGATTATCAATCTCAGTCTTGCAGAAGTCTACTAATTCAGTGTTCATTTGACAAGGTCGAGATTTACTAGGGATATCATCCTCAGAAAATCCTTCTTCATATGGAAGAGTCACAATATGCTTCTGGCGATTCCAAAAAGCACTGGGATGATCTGCGCAAATGTCAACGGCAATCTGCTCGGAAATTAATAAATTTTTCCCTTTACCTTAGCAAATTTCAAATAGTCGAATATACTGATACTGAATAGCTCCAGTTGTAAAGAGTTCACGTGACACTGCTTCATAGTAATCAAGGCATTAATATCTCTGGTTACCGGATCTGTAACAAACGAATATGTTATCTCATTATCTATAATTGGCCGAAAAACCTTTCGCATTGATTCTTGTGAAAGGATAAATTGCATTTATGAAAGAAGTACCAAATATAATTGGAGGGTAAAGATGAATTTTAACCAAAAAGAAGAAGTGAGGAATGCAGATTTTATTCTGACAAATTTTTGCATTTGGCAACTTATACTCTATATCAAGAGCATGCCCTGAGGTGGATTTAACCCGATGAGTAATTTTCTGAAAATACTTTGTTGGTACTAAGCCTTCCTGAATACAGCTAACATCTGCACCACTATCAATCATGGCAATGTTAGTAATCGAGAAACTATTATTCATTTAAATAGTACATTTAACATACCATTTGTGAGCCATTACAATCTGCATCATTCCTAAAAACAAATTTTGTTTAGGATAAAAAGTAGTAGCATCATGTTCATTTTCAACCCAATTTCCTTTATTTTTATCAAAACATTCTTCCGAATTATTAACCTCAATCTGAGTAATCCGGTGATCACAAATCAACTGATTTTGTTTGAGCGATTTAATCTCCTTTTTCAAATTCTCAACTTCAGTATTTAAATCTTTGAAAGAAAAATCATTTCAAGAAAAAGTATTTCTTTTTAAAAGACGACCATCAACCTCTTTTAAAGAGTAAGGAGCAGATTCAAAATCACCGTTCTTCTTAGTTTCAAAAGGTTTGAAAGAACTTGAGTTGGCTTCATTACAAGTAGCCAAATTAATAATTTTTTTACGAAGCTTACTATCAGTAATTTCCTTTAAAAGCTCAATAACATTATCAGAAGTGATAGTGTTCATACTAAAATCTTAAAATTGTGATTGAAGTTTGTAAATTTCGTCATCTTCGCAATTGCAATCAAGACCCTGAAAAGTATCACAAGGATTAGCACGATTATCATCATTATCAGAAGAACTAAATAATTCGATATTTGAACCTGAATCGGATTCGTAGTCATCGTCCGATCCTGAGGTGTATAATAAATTGTATACCTCTCATAGGTGTCTGTATCAAGTTCCAAAGTTTTCAACTTATTTAACTTGCAATTGGGGGTAATATGCCCAAGTTTACCACACTTGTAGCATTTTACTTTAGCAAGATCTCTTCTAGATCTGTTTTTGGTAAATCTTTTTGATTTACGAGAGCTCTTTCTAGCTTTGCGTTCTTCTTTGGATCTACGCCTATGCCTAGATCTATTTCTCCTGTTTGAATGATCAGTTTTAGAGGAGCTGCAATATTTATCCTTATTTTCTTCTTTAGCAACAGGATTAGGCAGCCCAAACTGCTCACAAATATCTCCTAATTGAGATTTTTGCCTAAGCTTATCCATCTTAAGTTGTCTAGCCATTTTTAGTTCGTTGCACAAGTTTAATCCTTGTGTGCAAGTCCCTATAATCTTTTCGTAACTCATAGTGGCATAAGGAATTTCACTTTGATTTCCCCTTAGAGTTTTTCGAACTCTTTCGGCAAATAGAGGGGGAAGCCCATCTATAAACTTGGCTTTCCAATAGTCAACCTTGTTTTCGGGTAATTCCATAACCCTACTGAGATAGGTATCTTTATACCACCTGAAATATTCCAAGGTCTGACATCGCAAGGATCGATCAAGTAATTCAGCATCCTTAGAGGTAGTCCAACTACATAAAAATCGAAATATACAAGAATTTTGGCATAGTTTCTCGGCCATTTTTTAAACCAAAAGGAATGACATTCCATTCTGCGGTGGCTACCGATGCAGGGATTGATAATCGTATGAGTAATAACCCACATGAGAAGAGTTATTCTACATCCCTGCATCGGTAGCCACCGCATGAAGAGAAAATGATTTAAGATTATTTAGAAGAAGTAAGAAAAAATTTAATTCAAACTATAACTCAGATAGATAAATCAGACACTTCAATGCAGAGTGAAACCAGCAATGAGGTCGAAGAATCACAACACGCCGGGTCAGAAAATATATTGTCAGCCACAGAATTACACGATGCGGAAGATTTCCTACAAAAAATGAAAGCCTTAGATAAAGACAAAGACACGACATAAAGATGGAAACATAACCATGTGAATGCGAGCCCACTCAACAGGAGATACACTGTTGCTGCCCCCACTCAACAGTAAATATACTTCAAACTATAACTCAG
This sequence comes from Solanum chiquidenum, assembly GCA_029582725.1. Lineage (NCBI taxonomy): Eukaryota > Viridiplantae > Streptophyta > Magnoliopsida > Solanales > Solanaceae > Solanum > Solanum chiquidenum. The sequence goes on from JAJOOS010003771.1 coordinate 11,504, forward strand.
ATAGATAAATCAGTGGTCGAAATAGTAAAGATGAACCTTGGAAGATATTTCAGAGGTACCTTGTTAACGGATTATATTATCCAGGGGAGTCATATAAGACTTGATAATATTATGAAGAAATCTTAATAAGTTCAGAAAGTGCACAATTTCAGCACTTTTCATGCATGAGTAATAACCTATATCAGAAGAGTTATAACTTCTCTAAAATCATTATTAAACATATTATATCTGTTGAAAACTGGGGTATGTCAGCCATGAAAGAAAGACAGATAAATCTCAACAATACCAAAATGAGTTTTCCTTATTGGGATTATATCCAAGCATTTAATAAAGTGCTATATTATAACAATGATAAGCGTAAACACACTTGGTTCGTAATGTGCACAAAGATTTTTTGCTGAGCCAATTCCAAATTGGTTTAAAAGTTGGTGGTCATACCACGGTCCAACAGTTCAGATCTTACCAGAACCATTTTTAAGTTTATATAAAGAATGGACTAAAGTGTCTCCTGACCTAAATCGATTATATTATGACAATCACGTATGTTGGTTGGAAAGAATAGATCAAATCTATTTTTTCATTGAATTTTCTATTCCGTGGATCCACATATGGACCCCTGAAGTAGGGTTCACCGAGGAAAATATTCCTTGCCTATAATGGACCTATTACAATAATTTATAGGATAAACTCATGAAGCAAGATCCCAAGACCAAGCAATTAATTGTTCAAGAACTTTTGGAGTCGATTAGAGAAAAAATTAATGATTATAATACAATTCGTCCTACACAAATTATTGAGGACACCTCCGTACGACATATTGCCAGACGGATCTCTTTTCAAGAAGGTGATAAAGATAAAATGATTCAAGATTATTTAGAAGAAGTAAGAAATTTTTTACTTCAAACTATAACTTAGATAGATAAATCAGACACTTCAATGCGGAGTGAAACCAACAATGAGGTTGAAGAATCACAGCGGGCCGAGTCAGAAAATATGTTGTCGGCCACAGAATTACAAGATGCGGAAGATTTACTATAAAAAATTAAAGCCTTAGATAAAGGCAAAGACACGACATAAAGATGGAAACATAACCATGTGAAGGCGATCCCACTCAACAGGAGATACACTGTTGCTGCCCCCACTCAACAGTAAATATACTGTTCAGGGACCCAGATCCCTTTTTCACTGTACATAGATTCCTTATGTTTTTTATTTTGTATATTTAAGCATTAGTCTTTTTTCAGAGTAGGGTATCAAAAAAATCATAATCGCTCTCTATTTTTGTAAATCATTGTAAAGCTTTCTCTTATAAGCACTGTTTCGATCTCCGATAATTAATAAATAAACTAGGCAGTTCTTCAGAGTTCTTAGGCTTTGGTGACAAGTCCTTCATAAGGTATTTTATTTTCTTCTCTTTTGTTTTAGTATGTCTCTCCTAGCCAGGACTATGTCCGGCTAAAGATCTCATATCTATGTCGAATAACTAACTTATCTCCTATATAGACCATGAACAAATCTAAGCTTTATTTAAATATAAAGGAATTTTAGTATGGCTTCTCGAATTGGTTCTGAGATCGATGTATAGTCGGATCTAGTACTACTCTTATTGTCTTTGCCTTAGTGGCTCCATTTGGTCAGCCGAGGTTTTCAGCTCGAAAAGGAGTTTGATAATCAGGGCGCCTCATGCCCGGTTAGAACCACCAGACATATGGGCTTAATAAGATGTACATATTAGATTCCAGACAGACCCTCTGCTCAAGTAAAATCCTCACCATGAAGTCCGAGAAACTATGCCAAAATTCTTGTATATTTCAATTCTTATGTAGTTGGACTACCTCTAAGGATGCTGAATTGCTTGATTTTTGATTGGGAGGACTACCGCCAGGTCCTTGATCCTGTAAATCTGATATCAGAGCCTAGAAGAACTTATCATGGTATATATGAGATGAAGGTGAACTATTTGACATAGATATGATCTCTACATCGGATTAACAATACATGTTTTCTCCTCTGTGCTAAGGCTGATGAAAATGCAGTGGTTGAAAGAGTTAAGATCGACCCACGAACTAATATAGTTCAGGTGAATGATGATGTTTTTGATAAGGATATTCATTCGGCCTCCGAGCTGGAGTTTGATTTAAACGATTCTTAATATTTTCACAACAAATTAATTTTAGCCCAGGTTCACTCGAAAGAAAACATATTCGTAAGGAATTTTTGATGAAAAATGGAATCAATTTAAAACTTGGTTCTTTGATGCTTATAGCAAGGATGATCTTAATTGCATCTTCCAAGAGTTTTATGAAACTTGTACTCTACATAATCAAATTATGTATTTTGTTCCTTGGTTTATAACCACCTATTTACCTTTATATATCAATGTTATTGAACGAACTTACAAAGATGGGAGTGGTAACCTTTTGAAAGCTATCTAGCCTCCTCAGTCATCGTTTGTCTTACCAAACAATACTGATATTACTTTCTCAGCTTTTCAAAAATTCATTGAGGAAGATATTGCTTCAATCAATATTGCTGAAATTAATAAACTTATTACTCAAAATTGCAATCATGACCCTGAAAAGTATCACAAGGATTAGAACGATTATCAACTATTATCAGCAAACTAAATACTAATCCAGGTAAATCAGAAACTTCAATGCGGAGTGAAACCAGCAATGAGGTCGAATAATCGCAGCGGGCCGAGTCAGAAAATATGTTGTCAGCCACAGAATTACAAGATGCGGAAGATTTCCTTCAAAAAATGGAATCCTTAGATAAAGGCAAAGACACGACATAAAGATAGAAACATAACCATGTGAAGGCGAGCCAATTCAACAGGAGATACACTGTTGTTTCCCCCACTCAACAGTAAATATACTGTTCAGGGACCTAGATGTGGGACCCCTTTTTCACTATACATAGATTCCTTATGTTTTTTTATTTTTTCTATTTAAGCATTAGTCTTTCTTCAGAGTAGGGCATCAAAAAAATCATAATCGCTCTCTCTTTTTGGGCTGAAAACCTCGGCTGACCAAACGGAGTCACTAAGGCAAAATCAATAAGAGTAGTACTAGATCCGACTGTACCTCGATCTCAGAACCAAGTCGAGAAGCCATACTAAAATTCCTTTATATTTAAATAAAGCTTAGATCTGTTCATGGTCTATATAGGAGAGAAGTTAGTTATTCGACATAGATATGAGATCTTTAGCCGGACATAGTCCTGGCTAAGAGAGACATACTAAAACAAAAGAGGAGAAAATAAAATACTTTATGAAGGACTTGTCACCAAAGCCGAAGAACTCTGAAGAACTGATCGATTTATTTATTAATTATCGGAGATCGGAACAGTGCTTATAAGAGAAAGCTTTACAATGATTTACAAAAAGAGAGAGGGGTTATGATTTTTCTGATACCCTACTCTAAAGAAAGACTAATGCTTAAATAGACAAAATAAAAAATAGATTTGATCCACGGAATAGAAAATTTAATGAAAAAATATATTTGATCTATTCTTTCCAACCAACATACGTGATTTTCGTGATATAATCGATTTAAGTCAGGAGACACTTTAGTCCATTCTTTATATAAACTTAAAAATGGTTCTGGTAAGATCTGAACTGTTGGACCGTGGTATGACCACCAACTTATAAACCAATTTGGAATTGGCTCAGCAAAAAATCTTTGCGCACACTTTTACGAACCAAGTATGTTTATGCTTATCATTGTTATAATATAGCACTTTATTAAATGCTTGGATATAATCCCAATAAGTAAAACTCATTTTGGTATTGTTCAGATTTATCTGTCTTTCTTTCATGGCTGACATACCCCAGTTTTCAACAGATATAATATGTTTAATAATGATTTTAGAGAAGTTATAACTTTTCTCATGTGGGTTATTACTCATGCATGAAAAGTGATGAAATTCTGCACTTCCTGAACTTATTAAGATTTCTTCATAATATCATCGAGTTTTATATGACTCCCCTGGATAATATAATCCGTTAACAAGGTACCTTTGGAATATCTTCCAAGGTTCATCTTTTCGCTTGAGATCAGAATTTTCCAGAAGAAATATCATTTCCTTTTTCTGCAATTTTTCCTAAGATCTGATATCATCATAATCTTCTTTTATAATAGAAACAAAAGTATCCTTTTGCTTCTTGAGCATATAATTGACTGTCCTTAGGAATATCTTCCAAATTAGCCAATTGTTGTGAACTAGATGAAGACTCTTCATGGGAAGAAGACTTTTTGATCAAAGTTCTTTTTCCCATTTGTATAACTGGGGACTTTGAGTCAGATCTGTATGATGATCCTTGCGATGATATGGCCATGGCTCCGTATGACGGATTACCATAATTACCTCTGCTCGGGGCTGTTATTCCCCTTCCTCTTCCCTTGACGTGAATCCAAGGTGGATCCATCCTGCACACATAACGCCTTTTTGTTATCATTCAGAAAAATAATCTCTCAGATATTCATCTGAATAGTATTCTATCTGAATAGGAGCGAAATCTTCACTTAATATATTATCCATAATGTTCTGAATAATATAATTTTTCATATCTCTAGGTAAAGGTGCAAGAACCCTTAGTATAGTAACAAGAGTTGTATTATCAAGAAAGATTTGGAAAAACATAATTACTGAATGTATTCCCTGGATAAGAAATCCGGTAAAGATTTATCAACTCCCTTTTTATACTGAATTTCAAAATCAAAAGGTGGTAATTGCGCTTGCCACCTGGCGAATATCAATTTCGAAGAATCATGCTTGAAATCTTTGTCAAACATAAATTTGATTGATTGAGCGTCAGTTTTTATCAAAAACTTCTGGTTGTATAAATCGTCGTGAAATTTTAGAACGCACTTAACGATGTTTAGTATTTCATGCGCTACCGTCACATATTTCTTTTGGGCTTCATTCCATTTGCCTGAATGAAACCCGATCAAATATTTGCTCTTATCATGGGGAATAATCTGTTTGAGAATCCCACCATATTCAATGTTGGACGCATCCGTCTCAATAATCTTTTGCCAAGCAGGGTTGGCTAGATCTAGGCACGACAGTGATTGCACTCGCCGCTTGATTTCTTTGACCAAGTTGGTAAGACTTTCAGTTCATGGAGACTTATGATCCTTCTTTAGTCTGTCATATAATGGGTTCAAGTCTTTAGAGTGATGTTTATAAAATGGGGAGATATAATTTAAACTTCCCAAGAATCTCTGTAACTGAGTCTTGTCTGTAATAACATCAGGAAACCTGTCAGCAAAATCAATAGCTCTTTGAATGGGGGTAATCTTTCCCTAGCAGATTTGATGCCCTAAAAATCGAACATCTGTTTGGAATAAACTCATTTTGGGTTTTGAAATAACCAAACCATTTTGTATCATAACTTTTTTGAAAATGTCAAGATGCTTGATGTGCATTTCAAATGTCTTTGAAAATACTAGAATGTCATCGATATAAACAATAATAAAATCCATTTATGGGTTGAAAATGTCATTCATAATTTTTTGAAATTCAGAAGGGGCATTTTTCAAACCAAAAGGCATGACATTCCATTCGTATTGTCCAAACGGAACATTAAAAGCAGTTCTATAAGAGTGTTCTTTAACGATTTAAATTTGCCAATAACCCGATTTTAAATCAAATTTGGAAAATATATTGGCATCGTATAATCTGGACAACAAATCCTTTTTATTTGGAATAGGATACCTAATCCACTTCCAATATTTATTCAAAGGCTTATAGTTGATAACCAATCTTGGAACGCCTCGTTCCCTTTCAGCCGCGCTATTAACATAGAAGGTTGTGCATGACCAAGGATACTTGGATGGTTTTATCAAACCCTTTTGTAAGAGATTATCAATCTCAGTCTGGCAGAAGTGTACTAATTCAGTGTTCATTTGACAAGGCCGAGATTTAGTAGGGATATCATCCTCAGAAAATACCTCTTCATATGGAAGAGTCACAATATGCTTTTTGCGATTCCAAAAAGCTCTGGGATGATCTGCGCAAATGTCAACGACAATCTTCTCAGAAATTAATTTAGTTTTTTCCTTTACCTTAGCAGATTTCAGAGAGTTGAATATACTCATATTGAATAGCTCCAGTTGTAAGGAGTCCACGTGACTCTGCTTCATATTAATCAAGACATTAACATCTTTAGTTATTGGATCTGTAACAAACAAATATGTTATCTCATTATCTTTATAATTGGCCGAAAAATCTTTCACGTAGATTCATGTGAAAGGATAAATTGCATTTATGAAAGGAGTACCAAGTATAATTGGAGGGTAAAGCTGATTTTTAACCAAAAAGAAGAAGTGAGGAATGCAGATTTTATTCTGACAATTTTTTGCATTTGGCAACTTATACTCTATATTAAGAGCATGTCCTGAGGTGGATTTAACCCGATGAGTAGTTTTCTGAAAATACTTTGTTGGTACTAAGCCTTCCTGAATACAACTAACATCTGCACCGCTATCAATCATGGCAATGTTAGTAATCGAGAAACTATTATTAATTAAAATAGTACATTTAACATACCATTTGTGAGCAGTTACAATCTTTATCATTCCTAAAAACAAATTTTGTTTAGGATCAAAAGTAGTAGCATCAGGTTCATTTTCAACATGCTTTCCTTTATTTTTATCAAAACATTCTTCCCAATTATTAACCTCAATATGAGTAATTCGGTGATTACAAATCAACTGATTTTGTTTGAGCGATTTAATCTCCTTTTTCAAATTCTCAACTTTAGTTATTAAATCGTTGAAAGAAGAATCATTTCCAGAAAAAGTATTTCTTTTTAAAAGACGATCATCAACCTCTTTTAAAGAGTAAGGAGCAAAATATTCAAAATCATCGTTCTTCTTAGTTTCAAAAGGTTTGAAAGAACCTGAGCTGGCTCATTACAAGTAGCCAAATTAATAATTTTTTCACGAAGCTTACTATCAATAATTTCCTTTAAAAACTCAATAACATTATCAGAAGTGATAGTGTTCATACTAAAATCTTGAAATTGCGAGTGAAGTTTGTAAATTTCATCATCTCGCAATTGCAATCATGACCGTGACAAGTATCAGAAGGATTAGCACGATTATCAGCATTATCAGAAGAACTAAATAATTTGATATTTGAACCTGAATTGGATGCGTAGTCATCGTCTGATCCTGTGGTGTATAATAAGTTGTATACCTTCTCATAGGTGTCAGTATCAAGTTCCAAAGTTTTCAACTTGTTTAACTTGTAATTGGGGGAAATATGCCCAAGTTTACCACACTTGTAGCATTTTACTTTAGCAAGATCTCTTCCAGATCTGTCTTTGGTAAATCTTTTAGATTTACGAGAGCTCTTTCTATCTTTGTGTTCTTCTTTGGATCTACGCCTATGCCTAGATCTCTTTCTCCTGTGAGAATCATCAGTTTTAGAGGACCTGTAATATTTATCCTTATTGACTTCTTTAGTAACAAGATTAGGCATCCCAAACTGCTCACAAAACTCTCCCAATATAGATCTTTCCCTAAGCTTATCCATCTTAAGTTGTCTAGCCATTTTTAGTTCGTTGCACAAGTTTAATCCTTCTTGTGTGCAAGTCCCTATAATCTTTCCATAACTCATAGTGGCATAAGGAATTTCACGTTGAATACCTGTTAGAGTTTTTTGAACTCTTTCGGCAAATAGAGGGGGAAGCCCATCTATAAACTTGGCTTTCCAATAGTCAACCTTGTTTTTGGGTAATTCCATAACCCTACTGATATAGGTATCTTTATAGCACCTGAAATATACCAAGGTCTGACATCGAAGATCGTTAAGAAGGGTGCGGACCTCTCATGTTTATTAGTAAATCTTCCATTGAAATGTTCTAATATGGTAAGAACCAGGGTATAAACCGCGTCTTCTCTGTTTTGAACTAACGCCATGCCCAGATTATCAATCCTTGCATCAGTAGCCACCGCATTAACAATAGATGTTTTCTCCTCTGTGCTAAGTTAGTTATCCCACCAGCCTAGAAGCTGGCCCGTAAAACCTGTAATTATCATCTTACAGATTCCTCTATCAATGTTTTTAACACTTTTATAGATAGTTGCTTACATAAGCATTCGATGAACCATAATTTTTAACTGCCTATCACTCAGTCCATCTGTATTGTCTGAACTTATTAAGATTTCTTCATAATATGATCGAGTCTTATATGACTCCCCTGGATAATATAATCCGTTAACAAGGTACCTGACCCTGACAAGTATCACAAGGATTAGCACGATTATCATCATTATCAGGAGAACTAAATAATTCGATATTTCAACCTGAATCGGATTCGTAGTCCTCGTCCGATCCTGTGGTGTATAATAAGTCGTATACCTTCTCATAGGTGTCAGTGTCAAGTTCCAAAGTTTTCAACTTGTTTAACTTGTAATTGGGAGAAATATGCCCAAGTTTACCACACTTATAGCATTTTACTTTAGCAAGATCTCTTCCAATTCTGTCTTTGGTAAATCTTTTAGATTTATGAGAGCTCTTTTTAGCTTCACGTTCTTCTTTGGAACTATGCCTATGCCTAGATTTCTTTCTCCCGTGAGGATCATCAGTTTTAGAGGACCTGTAATATTTATCCTTATTGCCTTCTTTAGCAACAGGATTACGTAGCCCAAACTGCACACAAAAATCTCCCAATTGAGATCTTTCCCTAAGCTTATCCATCTAAGGTTGTCAAGCCATTTTTAGTTCGTTGCACAAGTTTAATCCTTCTTGTGTCCAATACCCTATAATCTTTTTGTAACTCAAAGTGGCATAAGGAATTTCACTTTGATTGCCTCTTAGAGTTTTTCAAATTATTTCGGCAAATAGAGGGGAAAGCCCATCAATAAACTTGGCTTACCAATAGTCAACCTTGTTTTCAGGTAATTCCATAACCTTACTGAGATAGGTATCTTTATATCACCTGAATTATGCCAAGGTCTGACATCGAAGACCGCTGATGTAACACCCCATATCCGAAAATAGAGATTTCAGATTTCTGGTGTTACAGGTGGCACTCACGGACACCATCCACGGACCGTTGATGGACTCACGGTCCGTCCTGCAGGTCCGTGGTTCGTGACAGAAAACTGCCCCAGAACTCAGTCAGAAAATTTGGCTAAGTGTTGACCCATGGCCGGACTTATGGTCCGTAGGTCAAGTCACGGACCGTAGTTCGTTTCTGTAGATTGATGCCCCTAAAGCCCAGCTTCAGTCTCGATTGACGGTTGACCAGCACGGACCGTCAATCGATCTACGGTCCGTAGGTCTGACCGTAGATGAGAGTCAGCAGCCAGTTAGCTGAAAATTGTTGATGGGTCAACTTCAGATGGTCATAACTGTTAGCACAAAAGGAATTATGTGTCCCATGACCTATGATATGATAGATAATTGAATCCTCTTTCCAACGCCACCGAGTTTGCTAAAATCCGACCTCCGAATAAAATGTTATGCTCATTTTAGTGAAGCCCTGTCGGGCAGACTCGATCGATGGACCCAATCGACGAACCGTCGATTGATTGACGGCCCGTCAGTCCAATCCGTCGATCTATCCGACAACAATTAAGTCAGGGGTCTTTTGGTCTATTCCTATTTCGTTTAACCCCTAAGATACGTCGTTTAGACCCTAAATCATGAGATTTTAGTCAGTTTAAGCCTAGAAACATAACTAGAACTTACCTAAG